>PVKU01008100.1:0-52048 GCA_004027475.1 Anoura caudifer | reverse complement strand
GTCCTTTCCATCCCCCCTGGCTCAGAGCATGGCCACAGCTGTTTAACATATCTATAAAACCAGTTAAAGGTTATAGATATGTTAAATGATTCTGGAGGTTATCTGCAAAACCATTGTTATGCAAAACAACTCAATTGCCCTGCTCCATTTGTCCCTTCCCTCAACTCACACCTGAGGGGAAAGGGGTGAGGACATCTTATATGTCCGTCTAATATTTTCTGGACACCATGAGTTCTGGGCCCCATTCCAACTCCCTTTTTGGGGCCCCCCTCTTGGCTGCACCCTGTTACGCTAGCATTCAAAGGTGCAGTTTGGACAGGTGACAACAAAGCAAACTGGAGCTACCTGAAAATTTCTATCTCTATGTTACTCACTCTCAGCATCACTGGGATCTCTTTTTGTGGAAGTAAGATGGTATCCTCAGGCTTGAAATGAGAGAAAATGATAGTAAGGTGTTCATAAAAGCTAGTCACAAATTCCTTTTCATTGGCTGTTTTGGGTAGGGATAAACGTGGAAAAGAGAAAATGAAGAAAGTGAAGAGGAGCAGATTAGAGAGGAGAGAAGGGTAGAGCAGTGTGTGTCTTCTCTGAACGGAGGACACAAAGTCAGGAAGGAGCCACAGTGCTGCTTTCTCTCCTTCTCCTTCTTCCTCCTTAACCACTCTTGACACTGAATAACTGAGTTTCTCTTCCTGAAACATGCCTTTTCTTCTTGAAAGAAAAATGGAAAGAACTACAAAGAATTTTGCAAATCAGAAATCTGCCTTACAGAAATCCTTTTTACTCGGCAAGTTTAAAATTCTGCAACATATTTTTACTGTTAAAAAAAGATATTGTCTCAGGAAAGATAAATTTAGATAAAATGAGATTCTCTAATGGGCTGCCTTCCCCAATCCTAATAATTCTCTGTGGATGGGAGATCTCAACAGGAAGGTGCCCAGAGTGGCTGCAGTTCCAGCTGCTCCTTGTTTTCTGTGGGAATGGAAGTGAGTGACATCACTTGTTGATAGGTGTGTTTTTATGGCATTGGTCCGCATACAAGGAATATGTGTCCTGCTTAAGGACTAAACATGAAATTCTATTTAAACCTCTAATTCTCATTATCTGTTTCTATTTACTTATTTCTATATTTTTTCTTTCTTTAACTGTTGCTTTGAAAAGAAATCAATTGCCAACCCTCTACCTCCACCCCACCCCTAAATACAGACTTATTGAATCAGGCAGACATTTCGCGATTTCCGGGTTACGTGGCTTCAGGAACATACCTGAGTATTAATGTTGCAGCAAAGCCTCTGACCTTTTGACAAGAATAGAACATAAAGACAGCGCATCGTCAAACCCCCAAACCGGCTGAGTTTTTACTGTGTACTAATTTGAAGCCCCAGTTTGTCCTGTCATTTTGAGTGCACACACACACACACACAGCACCTTTCCCCTGTCGGTCTCCAAGGCCTTATTTTAAATACTAGCATGCCTCATTTGTTAAAAACTTCGACGGGAATCCAGAGGCGGAGCTGCTAGTGCGCCGGTTTGCTGGAGCCTATCAGCTCTTCTTCCGCTAAAGACCGAGCGGCGAGAACCCTGGCTCCGCACACCCGGCTCATCAGAGAGGCCATCAGAGAGCGCTACGCCCTCCTGCCCTATTGGTGTTCTCTGTTCTACAGTGATTGGTGTTCTCAATCACTTATGAAAGTATAAGTGATTGAATTGTAATAAAACATCTGATGATGTGGAAGTAAGATTTCTTCCCCTTTCCCCAGGCCTCTGTGGGTAGAGTTCCCTGATGAATTAGAGACTTTTGGTGTGGAAGATGAATACATGCTGGGTGAGCATTTCTTGATTAATTTTAATCACGATAAATACTATAATTATGTTCTTGTTATTGCAGTTTCTAGTGTTAGAGCTCTAAAAAAAGCCCTAATTTTTTCAAGAAAGCCAAAAAATAAAAGAAAGTTTATCACTATGACTTTTAGTGCATTAGGGGGATCATAGCTATTCTGTTTATAGCACCTCTCGCAATATCACCTTTAAATAAATCCATTCTATTTGTGGATATAATTGGGATTCTGGTTCTGGGTCCAGTCCTGAGTGTTGTGATACCATTACAGGGAAGGCAAGTAGGAAAAAATAGACTTGATGGTTGTAGTATAGACCCAAAAGAGCTTATTTCATATGCAAAATAGGATTGGGGGTAGCCTCTTTTTAAACTAGGATTAATCACCAAATCTAGAACTTGGAAGTCTATCATCTTGGCAATAGGGCTAAAAAAAGCCAGGCTCTGGAAAAGCTGTTGCTGCTATTGATGTATAACATACTGCTATTGGTCTTTTTATATAAATAAATAAATAAATAAATAAATAAATAAATAAATAAGATTATATATGTATATACACATATATAATATTTGAATTTTTGGAAACTTTAGCTGTGCTGTCTACTTTGGAAAAACCATCCCAGTTGTACTGTGTTGGGTTGGCAACAGCCATATTGGTCTAGAAACATTTAACATAATTTTTTCCATTTGTACAGGGTAATGCACTGTACAAATGGATTAAATTAAATATGTAAGGTCTTAATCTACATGGGTTTGATTACAGAAACTAATAAAGTGTTCTCTAAATAATGGAAAAAAGCCAGGCTCAACAGAGAGTACGCAAAAGGTGGAATTCTAGAGGATGGAAACCCCAAAATGTAAAATACCTAGCTGTTTAGGTCTCCACTCATCCTTAGGTCTCAGTTGAAATAGCTACTTCCTTCGAGAAAATTTCCTGACCAAAATTGCTTTCTAACACCTAATTCCACCTACTTAAGTACAAGTCCATCCCTTCTATTATATAACTTTCATTTTATTTTGTACTCTGCCTTTTTGATATTTGTCTGAATTCTAATTAATTCGTAATTACTTCCTTGGTCCTGTCTTCACTGACCATAAAAACTCCTTGAGGGCAGGAACCACACATGCCTTATTGGCCTCTATATCCCCGGAGCTTAGCATGGTGCCTGACACTCAGTAGGCACTCTATAATATTTGTTGAATTAAAGAGTGAATTCGTAAATGGATAAATTTTACATACATGTGGTGTCAAAGTCAAAACAAAATTAATAATTCAGGTTGTGTTTGGGAGAATTTTAGCCTTCTCAGTGATAATTGCCCAAGGAAGATTGGAGTATCCATGCTTGTATCACACTTCTGGATACCAGCTGTGGGTTCACCATCACCAGCGTCACTTACAGCAAAAAATGAAGCGTTCAGAGAAGTGCAATGGCACTTTCAGACTACTGACATGCTAGCAGTTGTGCACAAAAAGAGGCTGTGGGTTCCTCCCTATAATCTCAGTATACTATCAGTGGGTTAGTAATAGGCAATAATACAGTCACCTCTGTGAGCACATGTCCTCTTTCTAGCAATGCATCTCTCTAATGAGTCATTGGTTCAACTCACCAAAATCTCTACCTTTAAAGTTCACAGTCTAGTGAACTTCTAGACTGTGGTCCCTAAAGCCACAAACACATTCAATTCAAAGGGGAGGATATTTTCAGACCTCTCATATCAATATTTAATTTTATTTCTTCTCCATTTTTCAGGAAGTGCTTTGTTGGTTCATCCCATCACAGAGCCAAAAGCTACCCTGGTTGATGTGTTTCTGCCAGGATCAAGTGAGGTAAGAGTAAATGACAGTCACATATTCTATGTCTCGTATCGCATCCCTCATTCTGATGAATTAACCCCTGTTGGGAAGGAGGTTTCTTCATCACACAGTTGTGAAAACAGCCCCAATGACTGTAGCAACTCAAGATTCTTATAAGTCATGACCACTGTCCTCAGTTGTCAAGAAACTTAATGGAAGAGCAGGGAGAAAGATGAATAGGCAATGCCAGCAAGGAGGATAAGAATGGTTCTTTATCTTCACACTTCAACTTGTATAAGTGGCTCTTTATACACACATTGAGGTTTTAGGCAGGAGGAATCTTCAGTCCACTGTGAGGAATCAAACTCTGGGCAAACGAGTATAAAAGACTTTGCTCTTTGGTTCTAGCTCTGTCTGAATCCTGAGTTTTGGCACCAAAAGCTGGTCTCCAGGTATTCACCAGGGTGGATAAAAAGTAACAACAGTGACTTCCCTCTCTGCCCCTTCCACCTTCTCCTGCTCTTATATTGGTTACTGTCATTGTATAAAATATTATCCTGGACCTGTTGGCACCCAGGGCACTGAACCCAGGCAGGGCCTGGGGGGAAGGTGGGTGTAAGTTGAAGGGCTGCAGTGCAGACAGCCAGCCCAGGGGCAATGAGAGCAACAGCCTGTGGAGATGGACCAAAAGACAGAGGGCTGAAACTCGGGCACCAGACCAGGGAAACCGTGTATGGAGTGGGGAGCAGGAAGGAGACAGATCCTGGAGAGAGTCCTTGAGCACCAGAACATTGTCACAGGCTTCAGCAGACAGGGGAAGAGCCAGGAAGGGCAATGAACTGATGTGGCAAGCAAAATTATCACAAACTTGGTGGCTTAAAATGACAAAAAATTATGCTCTCACAGTACTGGAGGCTTAAGTCCAAAGCAAAGGTGTCAGCAATGTTGGTTCCTTCTGGAAGCTCTGAGGAAGATCTGTTCCATGGCCCCCTCCAGCATCTGGCAGCTTTCCTTGGCTTGTAGCTGCCTTACCTCGGTCTATGCCTTCGTCTTCACAGTGCCTTCTCTTCTGTGTGTCTGTCTCCTCTTCCTTCTCTCTCATGAGGATGCCTGTGATGACAGTTAGGGCCCACCTGGGCAATCACAGATAACCTCTTTATCTCAAAGATCCTTACCTTAGTTAGTCAAATCTGTTACCACAGAGGGTAATATTCACTCCTTCCAGGGATTAGGAAGTAATCAGGCTTTTCTCCAAAATGTTCATGAACTATGGTCTTTGTCTTTGGTGTCTCTAGTAATTTGCCATTCTGAAGCTGAGGGCTCTTTACAAGGTTCCCTTGCCAAGTAGAAACTTCAGGAAAAGGTTAAATACAACAGCTAAATAATTGTTCTGCCAAGCATTTCTGCTGAGAGTTGCTCAGGCTGATTCTAACAAAGCATAAGCTCCCATGAAGAGAAACTAGCACCCTCTGACTTAGCCACAGATTCCTATTAATGGCCTGTCATCAGTGCAAGCATGTTTCTGTGACTGTGTAGTCTCAACACCACTTCCCAGAGTACTCTGTAATTGTTTCTCTTGCTTACAGCTTCCCAAAGCCTGGGCAAAAGAGCCAAGCTGCTCCTGGCCAAACCCTTGCATCACCTTGCATCACATTGTGCAACGGGGAGGGATATCTACAGTCCTTCGCCGTCATTTCCCCCATATTTCTGTACGGTCCATTCCCTCCCCTTCAAGTCCTTTCTTGAATATCTCTTTCTCAGCGAGGCCTTCTCTGACCACCTCTTTAAGATTATAAACCACCCCCACTGCTCCTGTTCAGCCCTCCTGCATCCTTTATTTTTCTCCACAGAACAGTGCCACCTTCAAACATTCTGTATATTTACTTAGACGCATTGTTTGTTATTTTCCCTCCCATTAGAATGGTAGCTTTTTGGAAGCTGATTTTTATCTGTTATGTTTACTGCTGTATCCCAACCATCTATATGGGTACTTGGCACATAGTAGGCCTTCAGTAAATACTTGCTGGGTGAGGAGCTTGGTGACTGAGATCGAGGTCTGGTCTACATGGTGTTTTGTATGAGTTACACCCTTTCTCGGTTGGAAGCCTATGTATATGGCACGAGAGCACATACCCTCTACCTCTCATTCTGATGAGTTCCAGAAATGGTAGGCAGGTAAGCCTAAAGTCTTATTTGAGTCAGGCTTTTTTTTTTACCTTTTAATCCCACCATCTTTTTATCTAAAGCTACTGAAATTCGCCAAATAAACACATTACAAGAAAAGAAACCTAAGACAATACAGACACAGAAATACTTGATAAAACATTAGCAAATTGAGTCCAGCCAAGGATAATACATCATGATGAGGTGGGGCTGATCCTGTCAAATTAATAGGCATAGTCAAGTGACAGCTCCCTCACATTCACAGCAGGACAGTGACAGACACAACTGCCTAGCTATATAAAGAATGTGGTGATCCCAGGAGGTAAACTTGTGAAATAGACTGGTGGCTGCCAGAAATTATACTGGACTAGAAAAAAGTGGGTTTTGTTTTTGTACTGCTTCTGATGGTACCTTAAGGGTTTATCCTGTCAAATTACTTTGTAGGGCCTTTTTGGTACTTCAGCAACATGACAGGACCCCAGATAAGAGTTTGACTTGTCCCTGAATTCTGCTCTGTAAAAAATGATCCTATAGTAGTAACTCAAGTTTCCATTTGTTTATCTCCAAGATCTGTTTCCTTCATTGACACTTTCCTTTTCTCCTGCTTCATCTGTAATTTATTTGCTTGAATGTGCTTTCCTTCTTTGATGTTTCCTTCTCTCTCCTTCATCATCTTTTTTACTAATAGACTCATTAAGTTCTTGTAAGCCAACTGGACTATAAAATTGGTGAGGTCAGGAACTGCATCTTTCTGTTCACTCATGTGTACCTAGTAGTGCTAGGCACGTGGTAGGGTGTTTAATAGATAACTTTTGGATGAACGGACAGATGGATGGATGGACAAATGAGTGGCCTTTTAGTCAGATTAATCTGTCACAGAGTAAGCTAGTTTGGGGGGATCTTCTTAAAAGTGTGTGTCCTTCCTAACTTCTACTCAAGATTTTTTTAAAAATTATACTTATTTTAGCCTTCTGGTTATTTGAAATCAAGACAAATGGGTGTTTTACTGGATAATAAAATTGTGAGCAGAGTTGCTCATATGCTCTTTTTCATTGGGGTCTATTCCTTTTCAGGTCTGTTATAACTCTAAGACATTTGCTCCTTGGGAAGGAGCATGTACTGTGAAGATCCCAGTAGGCTTGGACACTGTAAGTGATTTTCAGACTGTTATTTTACCTATTGGGCTGTATTAGTCTGCTCAGACTGCCATAACAAGACACCATAGATTGGTTGGCTTAAACAGAAATTTATTTTCTCTTAGTTCTACAGGCTAAAAGTACTAGATTAAGGTGCAACCACTCGGTTCCTGATGAGAACTCTTTTCCTGGCATGTCAACAGTCACTGTCTTGCTGTGTCCTCACATGGCAGAGGCTGGGTGTGAGGAGGCATAGGCTCAAAACCCCACTCTTAGGACCTTACTTAACCTTAACTACTTCTGCAAAAGCCCTATCTCTGAATATAATCACATTGGAGGTTGGGGCTTCAACATACAAATTTGGGGAGACATATTCAGTTCATAATAGGTGCCTATGTGGAAAGGACAAAGAGTTCTGCAGAACAACACATACCTATGGAGACAAAGTAGATTAGTAAGTAGATTAGTGGTTGTTTAGGACTGGGTGAGGGAGAGGGTTTGGGGATTCTTTTGGGGGTGATGAAAATGCTTTAAAATTGTGGTGATGGTTGCATGACTCTGAATGTACCAAAGATCATTGAACTGTACACTTTAAATGGGTGAGTTGTATGACATGTGAATTATATCAATAAAGCTGTTAAAATGGGACAGAAAAGAGTATAAAAATAACATACACTCTGATGAAACGTCAAGGACAAACAATGCTTCCCTATATATTTACATTGCATGTCTAATAAAAATAACAACACCGAAAACAGAAAGTCAATATGGTGGTTTGCGTGCCATGCTGAATGCCCTTCTGTAGGACGAAGGCAGAAAGCATGTTTTTTGTTGTAACCTTGGACCTCTAGGCCCAAGAGAATGCTGTCAGTTATGACATTAGAATCCAAGTGGTCTGTCCAGATTGAATCTCTGAAGGGAATTTGGCACCTGCAGCTGAATCACCACCACTACCACAAACTGGAAATAGTGCAAAGATTAATAAATAGGTATTCATGTTATTTTTAAATTATCAATAGCAATGTAAACTCCATTATAAAGAAAATATTTCTTCCCATTATAAAGAAAATTATTTCAGATGTCAACTTTCAGGTCTAGAAGAAACCTTAACTTTCATCTCCACTCCCTAATGCTTACAGGTAGAGACTCTGAGGTTCAGAGGTGAAATTATTTGTCCTGGGTTGTGGCTAGATTATGGCAGAACTGAGACCAGACCCCATTCGATACTAACTTACTACCTCCTTTGAAGGGAAGAAAAAGATATTGGCTGATGAGGGTGGGAAGACAGAGGTGCTTTACTTGTTGCTGCTGAGTCAAGCAGAGGGTGGACATCTTAACTCCTCTACCCTCTCTCCCAGCTTTATTTATATCCTGGTACTCTTCTCCCTGCTTGCCCTTTACTCGGAGCAAAGTGCAATCCCTCCTGTGATGCCAGGAGCTTTCTCACAGAGGACTGACTGTCAGGAAGATGGGAAATCTGTTGCGCTTTCCCTGTCGGGAATGCCATTCCATACTCCCATGTGGGGTGTGCCTGTAACCCTGTTGGGAGAGCCACTGAAAATGCCCTTGGTGGCTTCTATAATATAAGTTTCACGAATTTTCCCTCAGGACTAAGTCATTCATCCTGATGATCCAGGGAGTCAGGGAGCAAGGTGAGTATAGGTGGTGGTGAATGAGAACAGAAGTCATCTCCCCCAAAGAATCTACTGTCTTATATATACACACATACACATGCATGTCTGAGCCCGCCTACACCAGCAGAAAAACTCACTCTTTAGCTGGGCCCAAGAAATAAACATGCAAAGTATAGTGACAGAAAAATTAAAAATACAACACAGGAAAGGCTACTTATAGGACAGGCAGAATAGATAATAAATGGATGAAAGGTGGGGGGTTTTTTAGTGTTGGAACTCTTCCTTTTAATGCCAGGGCCTGCATATTTGCTATCCTCATGCTCACAAATTTATATTACCTTTGAGTCTATACTTGTGAAGAATATGAGATTTGTCCAAGTAAATGTTTTAAAATTCTACTATGAAGTTGCCTGATTTGAACACCCCTCCCTGAGACTGCCACTCTGTTACAGATACCAGTGTTCCAGTGGGGTGGGAGCATCGTGCCGGCAAAGATGACAATAGGGAAGTCCACGGGCTGGATGGCTGATGCCCCGTACAGACTCCAAGTGGCTCTGAGCACTAAGGTATCTGGAAAACGTTACCTTCACACATGTCATTTGTTACTGCTCTCTTTACAGTGGTAGCTTTTTGACTGTGTGACAGTATGTGAAAGTGGTGAACCCCTCCAGTGGGCTAGGTGCTTCAGATGTTTCTCTAGAAATCAGTTTTGAATCATTTCCAAATCATTGTCTAGCTTGTTGGACTTGCCTAGAAGTGTTCTTAAAGGAGGTCTGGGAACTACAAATGACAGAAACGTCCCCCAGGGCACTGTGACCCTTGGTGTTTTGCAGCCTGGCATTGATCACCACTAGACTGGGAGGTCATCGGGGCCCAAGCTACCTGCCACCTGGATTAACCCTGAAAGTCAGTCTCCCAGGAGAGGGGGTCTGTATCTATGCAACGTTTCAGGGCACCACCCGCTACAACTTCTATCCTCATCAGATGGCTCAGAACTAAAATCTCCTTGGGTAAAACCTGGAAAGATCCAGAATTGATTTGTTTGTTTGAGCCAAATGAGGCCTATGGCAGGTTCCTCTCCTTATCCCTTTGCCCAAATACAGCACCAAACACAAATTCTTACTTATGCAAATATTATAAAATAATTAAGCTTTTGGTTTCTTATATCCTTCTTTTCCATCTGTTTCACTTAGGCATGTTTTATTGGGCCAAATTATGGGCCTCGGGCCCAAAAGTGGCCGCAGAATGTAATATAAGTGACTCAAGGTCCGTAGCACACAGAGCATTATCCATGACAGTAAGCTGACACATGGAGCGCTGTGATGCTGTTTGACATGCCAAAGGAGTTCTCCTCAAAAAAGTAGGAACTAGATACCATTCTCTACACAGAGGATCTTCTAAACATAATTGCTCTCATCCACTATGAACTCATTTTTTCTTAACTTCAGTTTTATTCTATAAACATTTGTGACCTGTTGTCACATTCTAGGATGGCATTTTCAGGGAAGCCACCTATACCACTGACCATACTTCATAGTTTGTTTCATTCAACAAGGCCTAACTCTTTGTGCCCCTCTTAGATGGTTTCTTTATTTATATTATTTCATTAATGGGGTATTGGGTGTATATATTTGTATGACTACTTTGTACAGCTTGAGTATTGTGCTTTTGTTCAACATAATTTTTCACAAACTTTAAATCTATTATTTCCCTTTAGTGGGTGGCATTCTTTTCCTAGAAAGCTATTGTATAATCATATTCTCTTTCTTCATTCACTCTCCAGGGTTCTGCTGTAGGTGTATCTTGACGATGGCCATTTATTCCAATACCTCCACCAGAAGCAATTCTTACACAGAAAGTTTTGTTTCTGTTCAGGTTTTTTGAGCAACAGGTAATGACAGCTAAAAATCTGTGTGTTCTCTGAGATAAATTATGCTACCCTTTTGCTATCCTCAAATACATAACTAATATTTTAAGATACAATTTAAAGAAGTTAATGATGAAGGCCATTTGTGCAGTACTTTTCTTTTTTCTTCAGCTTAATTCAGGTATAATTAATGAATAAAACTGTGATATATTTAAAGTGTACACTATGATATATGATGTACAAATGCATTGTGAAAGGATCCTACCGCGGAGTTAACTGATACTTGTCACCTCACATATTTACCTTTTTCCGATGAGAACACTAAAGTTCTACTCCCTTAGCAAATTTCAAGTGTATAATACAGTATTATCAACTATAGCCATCATGTTGTACATTAGATCCTCAGACCTTATTCATCTTATAACTGAAAGTTTGTTCCCTTGTACTAGCCCCTCCCTATTTCCCCACCTCCCAGCCCCCAGCAACCACCATTCTACTCTCTGTTTCTATGTGCTTGACTTTTTTTAACATTCCACATATAAATGATAACATGCAGTATTTGTCTTTCTCCATCTTGCCTATTTCACTTAGCATAATGCCTTCCAGGTTTATCCATGTTGTCACAAATGGCAGGATAACCATCTTTTTTTAAGGCTGAATAATCCATTATGTATATGTACCACATCTTCTTTCTACTTTCATCCATTGACAGACAATTAGATTGTTTCCATACCCTGGCTATTGTGAATAAAGCTGAGGTGAACATGGGGGTACAAATATCTCTTCAAGATAATTATCTCATTTCCTTCAGAGATCTACCCAGAAATAGGATTGCTGGATCATAAGGTGAACATCCATACTGTTTTCCATAGTGGTCATACCACTTTCCATTCCCAGCAGCAATGTACAGGGTTTCCTTTTTTTCACATTTCGACCAGGATTTGCCTGCTTGATAATTAGACATCTTAACAAATATGAGGTGACATCTCATTGTGGTTTTGATTGGCATTTCCCTAATGATTAATGATCTTGAGCATCTTTTCATGTACCTATTGACTTTTCATATGTCCATTGGAAAAATGCCTATTCAAGTCTTTTGCCAATTTTTTAAAATATATTTTATTGATTTTGCTATTATAGTTGTCCCATATTCCCCCCTTCACTCCCCTCCATCCTGCATACCCCCTCCTACCCACATTCCCCCACTTTAGTTCATGTCCATGGGTCATACATATAAGTTCTTTGGCTTCTACATTTCCTATACTGTTCTTACCCTTCCCCTGTCAATTTTCTACCTACCATCTATGCTAATTATTCTCTGTACCTTCCCCCTCTCTCCCCTTCCCACTCCCCTGTTGCTAACCCTCCATGTGATCTCCATTTCTGTGGTTTTGTTCCTGTTCTAGCTGTTTGCTTATTTGCTTTTATTTTTGTTTTAGGTGTGCTTGTTAATAATTGTGAGTTGGCTGTCATTTTACTATTCATATTTTTTATCTTCTTTTTCCTAGATAAGTCCCTTTAACATTTCATATAATAAGGGCTTGGTGGTGGTGAACTTCTTTAACTTGACCTTATCTGAGAAACACTTTATCTGCCCTTCCATTCTAAATGAAAGATTTGCTGGATAGAGTAATCTTGGATGTAGGGCCTTGCCTTTCATGACTTGGAATACTTCTTTCAAGCCCCTTCTTGCCTGTAAGGTCTCTTTTGAGAAATCAGCTAATGGTCTGATGGGAACTCCTTTGTAGGTAATTGATTCCTTTGTAGGTAATTGTCTCCTTTTCTCTTGCTGCTTCTGGGATTCTCTCCTTAATTTTAATGTTGGCTAATGTAATCATGATGCACCTTGGTGTGTTCCTCCTTGGGTCCAACTTATTTGGGACTCTCTGAGCTTCCTGGACTTCCTGTAAACCTATTTCTTTTGCCAGATTGGGGAAGTTCTCCTTTATTATTTGTTCAAATAAATTTTCCACTTGTTGCTCTTCCTTTTCTCCTTCTAGTACCCCTATAATTTGGATGTTGGAACATTTAAAGTTGTCCTGGAGGTTCCTAAGCCTCTCCTCATTTTTTTGAATTCCTGTTTCTTCATTCTTTTCTGGTTGGATGTTTCTTTCTTTCTTCTGGTTCAGTTAAGTCCCAGTTTCCTTCCTATCACTATTGGTTTCCTGTACATTTTCCTTTATTTCACTTAGTGTAGCCTTTATTTTTTCATCTAATTTGTGACCATATTCAGCCAATTCTGTGAGCATCCTGATCACCAGTGTTTTGAACTGTGCATCTAATAGGTTGGCTACCTCTTCATTGCTTAGTTGAATTTTTTCTGGAGCTTTGATCTGTTCTTTCATTTGGGCCATTTCTTTTGTCTTGATGAGCCTGTTACATAGTGAGTGGCAGAGGCTTAGGTATTCACCTGGTTGGGGTAACCCATGTCGCTGCATTGTGACACTGTATGTGGGACAGGGGTCTGAGAGGGAACAATGGCACTTTCTCAGCTCTCTGCCAGATTTCAGTCACTTCCCCTGATTCCCCCAAGTAAAGTGGGCCCTTTGGTGCTGATTCCCATGTGGGTGGGCTTGTGTACATTCTAGGACCCTGTGGGTCTCCCCAACAAACTTTCCTGTGAGACTGGGAGTTTCTCCCGGCACCTCAATCCCCACAGGTGTTTTCAATCAGTGGTTTGAGGCTTTATTTCCCCTGGGTTTCGAGATCTGTCTTTCTCCCCAGTTTATCCTGGTTTATCTGCTCAAGAATGTAGGACTGCCGGGTCCACCAGCCACCTTGTGCACCACACCCCTCCTCAATCCACCATCTCACTGGGCCTGCCCACCACCTTGTATGCCCTGGTTTACCAGCTGTGAGTCCTCTCTGCCCAGCTGCCTGACTCTGCGCCTCCTACCGGTCTGGATGAATGTTTCTTCTTTAACAACTTGATTGTCAGACTTCCATACAGTTCAATTTTTTGTCAGTTCTGGTTGTTTTTTGTTTTTAAACTGTTGTTGTCCCTCTTTTGGTTGTATGAGGAGGCACAGTGTGTCTGCCTATGCCTCCATCTTGGCCGGAAGTCTCTTTTAACCTTTATACAAGCATTATATGTGATATATCCACAACCATTACAACATTAGAGCATTCTGGATGTAGCCACATATTTATATTTACTAGTGAGTTTAATACTTTCATATATTTTCATGCTACTAATTAGCATCCTTTCTTTTCAGCTTGATGAACTCTTTAACATTTCTTGTAAGGCTGGCCTAGTGATGATGAATTCATTTAGGTTTTTTTTTTGTCTAGAAAACACTCTCTCTCCTTCAATTCTAAAGAACAACTTTGCTAGTGTATTCTTAGTTGGCAGGGCTTTTGTTCCTTGATATATCATCTCACTCCCTTCTGACCTGCAAGTTTACTTCTGAAAAAAATTGCTGATTGTCTTATAAGGTGTCCTTGTATGTAACAAGTTACTTTTTTCCTGCTGCTTTTAAGATTCTCTCTGTTTTAAACATTTGACAATTTAATTATAATGTATCTGGCTGTGGGTTCTTTAGATTCATCTTTTTTTGGTAGTTACTGGGGTTCTGGATCAGGATGTCTGTTTCTTTCCCCAGGTTAGGGAAGTTTTCAGCCACGTTTCTTTCAATAGAGTTTCTGCCCTTTTCTTTTCTCTTCTCTGCTCCTTCTGGGATGGCTATAATGCATATGTTGGTCCACTTCATGGTGTCCCATGAGTCTCTTAAGCTGTCTTCACTCTTTTTACTCTTTTTGCCTTTTTGCTCCTCTGATTGGATGAATTCCACTGCCCTGTATTTGAGTTCAGTGATCCTTTCTTTCACTTGATCTAATCTAATGTTGAAGCCCTTTATTGAATTTTTCAATTTGGTTACTGCATTACTCATCTTTATGGTTTCTCTTTGGCACTTTTTAAACATTTTCTAGCACTTTGTTGAAATTCTCACTCTGTTCATGCATTACTTTCTGACCTTGGTATTTTTATCACCATTATTTTGAACTCTCTTGTGTAAATAACTTATCTCTGTTTCATTAAGGTCAGTTTCTGTAGACTAATCATGTTCTTTTATGTGGAAGATACTCTCTTGTTTCTTCATTTTCCTGACTCTCTGTGTTAGTTTCTACACATTAGATAAAACATCTACCTCTTCCAGTCCTAGTGGACTGATTTTGTGTAGGAGATGAACTTCATCAATCAGCCCTGGCTGAGCTCCTGGTTGCTTTTCAAGCTTTTGTGATTATCCAAGCTGTCTTCTTTGTTGTTACTGGCTGCCAGTAGTTGAGGATGTACAAAGACCCATCAGTGTTCTAGAGGGGGGAGTGCAGTCAGCACCTAGGTGCAATCTGATTAGAAGCTAGACACCCAGGCAGTAGCTGTAAAAATCTGCAGTCAAACCCCTTCCAGGGACAAACTGGGAAATGGGTGTTTTTGCCTGCTCCTTCTGTGCTGAGACCTGGGGAGATACCTATAGCACACCCATCAACAACTGTGTCTTTATATAATCCTGCAGGACTGGTGAACATAAACCCTGTTAGCTATCAGCATTAGGTGGTTTGGAGGCCTATTCCTCGGGTAGGAGTCTCAAAAGTTGGGGTGCTAGAAGTGTGGTCCAAACCCTTCACTCTTCAGGGAAAAGCTGGGAGTTGGGGTTCCCTCCCAATTGTATGGCACTGTGCTGGGGGTAGGGGTTGTGGAAAGAGTGTGTCTCAGCCTTTCCTACCTGTCTTGATGTGGGGTTTTTCAGCCACCACACATATAGGGGTCAGCTAGTCTCTGGGTTTCTTTCAAAGGGAGTTGCTCCATGTGTAGCTTTACATTTGGTTCTTCTGTGGGAAGAGGGACATTCACCAGCTTGGTCTAGAGTTCCCTGGAGTGCTTTTTACAATCACTCCATGAACTTCTCTTCTTTATTATTTCCATATTTCCTTCCTTCTTTCTCTAAAAAAATTTTTTTAAAGAATTCAATTTAAGTCCCCATTAGTCCCATTTATGCATCCATTCAACAATTCATTAAGTATCTGATTTCTTAAAATTTGATTGCTGTGTCCAAGTCATACTTGCAACTTCAATGTCCATAGGTGATTTCTCTCCAAATGACCTGTTTAAAAAGAGAAACTGTTTGGGCTACTGGTTACTTAGCCTTCAGCACACAGAGTCATCTGTTTCCATCTCTTCATCCTGGTAAACAATACAGTCCTGGCTTCCACAGGAAAAGAAGGGAGGGGAACTAACAAGGCTGGGGTATTGGACCTGGTAACCAGTCCAGACCCCTTTCTCTTCTTTTCCTAATGCCTTTTATATTTATTTCAGTTGTGTGGACAAGAGGGTTCATTATCCCAGTGAGTATGTGGTGGAGCAGATCTTTGTCCTAGGCCTCAAGCAGCAGCCATCTTCTGTGACCACCCACTCACCTGGTGAGGAAATGCCCCTTTTGTTTTGTAAACATGGAAACATCTGAGGTGAAGAAGTGATTAGCCCTGAAACTGATAACAATGTGCTTAGCCAAGTAGGCCCTGCCCTTTCTGGTAGAGGCCAAATGCACTAGTGCCTAGGGAGCAAGGCCATGACACTTCTCTTTGTCAGCTGACATTTCTGCTCACTGTAAGCTGTCGATATTTTTGAGGGAAATTAATTTGGGCTTGAAATAATATTGTGGCTTCTCTGAATATTTCTGTAAACTGTAGATATCTGAAGCCCTTCTCAAGTTTATGGAGCTTCTTAAATGGCATAGGATAAGATACATCATTTCTAACCTAGTAAATTTCTTGGACAAATAACTTTGTTCCTTACAGTTTATTTTCAACCAACCTTGCATTCAAAACAATGGAGTGTATCATGTTTAAAAAATTCAAGGAATCCCATGGGTAACAGTGATAGATCAAATTCTCCTAAGTTGGGTATGAGGTTTTATGACAGAAACATTTTGGATACAAAGAAAAAGGGTTTTTGTTTCTTAGATAGTCATCAAATTTACCCTTTTGTTGTCTTGATATTTAGATGGTAAAGATCAGCCTGTGGCTTTTACATATTGTGCCAAAACGTCCACCCTGAGCCTGAAGAAGCTCTCACTGAACATTGGAACTGACTGGGAGGTCCACATTAAGTGACAAAGAAGTGCATCTGGTGACAAGTGAGGGGAGCAGCCTGCACCCTTCAAACTTCCCCTTGGCTTTTTCTCGAGATTGGTGTCGCATACTTACTGACTTCTCTGGCTCAAAATAATCTTTCATTAGTCATCAGTTTACTAATGAACAATAGATTTCAAATTTTACATTTTTAGATGTATTAGTAATGCTCCTTGTGTCAAACACCACCTCTTCTCTTCATCCCAGGAAGCCTTGAGACACTTACGGAGTCTGTGCATCTTCCATGGCTTCTCAGGCCCTGTGCTCAGCTCTGTGGCCTGCTGAGTGGCTTCCCTTGGAGCATGGCAGGATGAGTTCATTTCATGTGAGATGTGGGCCAGGCGCATCTAGTGCAGCCCATCTGTGGAAGCTGGCCTCTGGCCATGCAGCAGAGTCACTCTGCCTATAGCAGCTGAGTTGCTTGAGGCCCATCTCCAAGTGGACAGCAGCCTTGTACCCCTCACCATTACCTTCCACCCTTTAGATGTGGACAGAACAGCCCTTTCCTGCATGCACTGCACACACTGCAGCGAAATGGAGTTGTTCTCCCTAGAGATTGATGCAGGAGTAAAAAGGGCTGCTTTCCCAGTCATGCCTTTTGGGCTCCAAAGTTCCAAATTAATCTTCTTAAAATTCTAATTTCTTAATTGTTTTTATTAAGTACTCTCTACCAAGCAAAGAATATTTGTAACATGAATGAGCTATAATTAATAATAATAAAATAAATAACATGTCCCCCACCACTGAACCTCATAAATAGAATGCATGACTTCAACAAACTTGCCATGGGCACAAAACAAGTATGACAAAAAAACATGGCAACCAAAATAAATTATATTTAAATGCAACATCTTTAAAAATCAAAATTAATGTAAAAAAATCCATGATGAACAAGATATCAAAATTTTAAATACAGACAGGATCAGGATTACTGAGTTTTCCTTTTGCCTCTGGCTCCAGATGGCTTACTGTGGGACAGAACAATACAACATACTCATTCCTCAGGATGCTCCCTGCTCTGGAGCCCCCAGTGACTTCCTTCCACCTGCCACAGAATCTGCGAGGAGCCTCATGTCCTCAGCACTCTTCAGCATATGCACACACATTTCCTTATCAGGCTTTTCCCACTTAGCAACTTGCCAACTGCTGCCTCTATGACTTCTGTTTCCTGGCCCTGAACCCCAACCCCTTTCCCTATGCCTAGGCACATCTGACCATCTGTCAAGATTCAACTCAGATTCACCTTTTCCATTAAGCCTTTCCAACTACCTTAACAACCCCACTCATTCCCCTGTACCTATGAGCAGTGATTAGCCCCTTCTCTGAAATCCTGCCCCAGTTATAACATGTGTTCTTACTTAGCATTCTCAGGGATCATGCCTTCAGGTCTCAGATGTGTCTGCCTTGTTCCCCTACTAGACTGTATGTTCCTCAAGAGCATGTTATATTTGTCTTGTAGCTGCCAGAGTACCATTATACTTGGCTTTGAGTAACTATTGACTGTAATTGGTTAACTCATGGATTTGATTGATTTAAAAGTGAGAATTGAATATATTTGTTTCTGATTTACTTTTTTGACATAGGGCTCTTTCCTCTAGAAGTAGTAAACATAGTGCATTTCCTCATGGACACATTTCACTGTATCAGTTGAGGTTTGAGTTTTGCACCATATATAAGCTCACATAGACATATGCAGATTTTTTGCTCCTATTTCTGTAAGTTTTGCAATTAAAGAGAAAGGAAGAAGCCTATGTTATTTGAAGTTGTATTTCCCAGCTTCAAATTTCCCTTGTCAGGCTACAGTAGGCTTAACCTGAAAACTACATGCTCTTACCTACTAAAAATCATGGTTTTTAATAGCATTTAAAGCTGAATAAGTAAGACCTATATTCATGTCAACATTTATTTCATGTCTAGTTTTCCATTTAAAATATTTTTGGAGGAAGGAATGAAGAACTAGTAGAGTAAGTTAGTGCAGAACTGCTCTGTCTTGACCCAGAACTATAGTGAAACATTTCACTGGTGACACTGAGTGGAGTGAAAGATAGTCTGGGTGTTTTTAACTGTTTTCTGCTCTTATTGCTTCTCACATTTTACCCACCTCCTATTTATGAAGCTACATGCCAGAGAGCTATGTGGCGCTGCACTGGCCTACAGGTGCTCTGTTACCTTATACTTCTTGGTGTGTTTTCTCAGGGAATTGGATTTTATGTTAGAAACTAGACCATTTCAACAGAGCTTCAAACAAAGCTCTAAAATGAACATGTGATGTATCTTTCCCTCAAGACTTAAATGTCAAGGAATGACTTGACAAATCAGTTTAAAAACAGAAACTGCTCTATAAAAATACGGGCAATTGACACACAGAAAAATTGAAATAGATGACATAAGCATGAAAGATGCTCAGTCTCATTAATAATCAAATAAATGATTTTTTGCCTGATTGGCCAACATTAAAAGGAGTAAAAATGTTCAGTGCTAGCATTGGTGTGGGGCAGAGGCATTCCTATGAATCGCTGGTGGAATCTGAAGTAAGTGTGATCTTTCAGGATGGCAATCTGGCAGTTGTATCAAAATTTTTAATTTGCATGCTCTAACCCAGTAATTCCACTTCAGATAAATCACTCAGCGCTACTAATTGCAATGTGGTTTATACTGTGAAAAACTACAAATAAGCTAAATGTCCTTTGCCAGAGGACTGGTTAAATATAGTCCTTTCACACAGTGGAATATTATGCAACCATTAGAATAACAATCTATATATCTCAATATAGAGCAATGTTTTTGATTAAATATTTACTGAGTGATCTCCTTTAAGTAACAAATTATTTTAAAGATTTTATTTTTAGAGAGGGGAAGGGAGGGTGAAAGAGAGGGAGAGAAACATCAATGTGTTGTCTCTCACGTGCCCCCTACTGGGGACCTGGCCTGCACCCCAGGCATGTGCCCTGACTGGGAATCGAACTGGCAACCCTTTAGTTTGCAGGCCGGCACTCAATCCACTGAGCCACACCAGCTAAGGCTCCTTTAAGTAAAACTTACAATGAGCAAATCAAATTTGAGGGATATGAAGTTTACAAAAACTGCTCTGAGAAACTGTTCCAGATTGAACAGGGGTATTAAAGAGACATGCCAACAGACGTGTGATCCTGGGCTGGTTTCTGGACCTATAAAGGACAGTATTGAGACAGCTCTCAAAATTTGAATGGGATCTTTTGATGGCATGCTAATTTTCTTAGTTTGAAGGGTAGTACTATGATTATATAGAATTTGCCTGTTTTTAGGAAATACATACTGAAGTATTAAATGGTAATGGGCCATCATATTTCTAATTTACTCCTAAATGGCTCAGAAGAAAATTTATAAGGTAGAAATAGAGACAAAGAGAGAAAATAGGCAAAATGTGTTAAAATGTTACAACTAAAGAATCTGGGTAAATCGTATACAGGAACCATCTATACTATATTTTCAACTTTCCTATAAGTTTTAAACTATTTTAAAACGAAAAGTTTTCCAAAAATGGTGCTGGGCCATTCTCTATAATATCTAGTAGTTTTGAAAAGTTTGGTTTGAGTTTGAAATTTGGGCTTCCAGCCAAGATGAAGGTGTAGGTAGATACATGTTGCTTCCTCACACAACCAAAAGAAGGATAATAACCAATTTAAAAATAAAAAAACAACCAGAACTGACAGAAAATTGGACTGTATGGAAGTCTGACAACCAAGGAGTTAAAGAAGAAATATTCATCCAGACCAGCAGAAGGGGCTAAGACAGGCAGCTGGGCAGAGAGGACACAGCAAGGCAGCAGCCCAGGATCACACGTCTGTTGGCATGTCTCTTTGCATGTGGGTGAACTGGGAAGAACAACTGGGGAGCAAGACAGACTACACAACCCAGGGTTCTGGTGCAGGGAAATAAAGCCTCAAAACCTCTGGCTGTAAACACCTGTGGGGGTTGTGGCAGTGGGAGAAACTGCCAGTCTCACAGGAGAGTCCACTGGAGGGACCCACGGATCCTATAGTGTACACAAGCCCACTCACCCAGGAATCAGCACCAGAAGGGCCTGATTTGCTTGTGGGTAGTAGGGGAAGTAACCAAGCAAGTGGCATTGATCCCTCTCTGACCCCTCCCCCACATACAGCACCACAATGCAGTGAAGTGTGTTGCCCTGCCCTGGCCAATAACTAAGGCTCTGCCCCTTACAACATAACAGGTGCAATGAGACAAAGAAATATGGCCCAAATGAAAGTAGAGATCAAAACTCCAAAAAAACAATAAAGTGACGAGGAGCTAGGCAAACTATCAGATGCAGAGTTCAAAACACTGGTAATCAGGATGCACAAAAATGGTTGAGTATGGTCACAAAATAAAGGAAGAAGTGAAGGCTATACAAAGTGAAATAAAGGAAAATACACAGTGAAATAAAGGAAAATACACAGGGGACTAACAGTGAAGGGATGGAAACCAGGACTCACTCAAATCAATGATTTGGAACAAAAGGAAGAAGTAATAAACATCCAACTGGAACAGAATGTAAAAACAAGAAATCAAAAAATGAGAAGCTTAGGAGCTTCTGGCACAACTTTAAAAGTTCTAACCTCTGAATATAGGAGTGCCAGAAGGAGAAGAGGAAGAGCAAGAAATAAAAAACTTATTTGAACAAATAATGAAGAAAAACTTCCCCAATCTGGTGCAGGAAATAGACATGCAAGTCCAGGAAGCTCAGAGAGTGACAAAGAAACTGGACCCAAGGAGGAATACACCAAGACACATCTTAACTAAGTTTCCCAAGATTAAAGATAAGGAGAGAATTTTAAAAACAGCAAGAGAAAAGGAGACAGTTCCCTACAAAGGAGTTCCCATAAGACTATCAGCCGATTTCTCAAAAGAAATCTTATAGGCAAGAATCATCTGGAAAGAAGTATTCAAAGTTATGAATGGCAAGGACCTACATCCAAGATTATTCTATCCAGCAAAGCTGTCATTTAGAATGGAAGGGCAGATAAAGTGCTTCCCAGATAAGGTCAAGTTAAAGAAGTTCATCATCATCAAGCCCTTATTATGTGAAATGTTAAAGGGACTTATCTAAGAAAAAGAAGATGATCAAAACTATGAACAGTAAAATAACAATAAACTCACAACTATCAACAACTGAACCTAAAAAACAAAGACAAAAACAAAAGCAAACTAAGCCAACATCTAGAACAGGAACAGAATCACACAAATGGAGACTGCATGGAAGGTTACCAGAGGGAGGGGGGCAGAAAGGGGTGAAAGGTAAGGGAATAGGAAGCATAATTGCTAGGTACAAAATAGACAAGAGGAGGTTAAGAATAGTATGGGAAATGGAGAAGCCAAAGAACTTATATGTACGACCCATGGACATAAATTAAGGGTTGGGGGGAGGGCCGGAATGGTGGAGGGAGGGAGATGCAGGGCAGAGGGGGATAAAGAGGAGAAATAAAATGGGACAACCATAATAGCATAATCAATAAAATAGACTTTTTTAAAAGTTTGGTTTAAGGTTTACAAGCTATGGTATGTAAACAAGATGAAAAAATGGAGTTAATTATTAACTCCAGTACAAGAAAATTTCTTATAATGCAGACTGCTTCGTAATCTTCATTTGATCAGCTGCTCTTCACCTGAGAAATGCTGGGCCAAGCCAAATCCTCTACTTCAGGGAATAAACATACCATATTCCAAGCACCAGGCCAGCAGCTCCTGACCCCGCACCACGGAAGTCTTGTCTGACCACAGGAGCTGACCAGGGGGCATTCAGGATGGTATGTACACTGGGAGACAGAATAGAATACATGTTTATGGCAGGCATTTATTTAGGGCAGATACCCTGGGGAGTGGCCAGGAAAAGTCCTTTACACATATGGAAGGCCAGTGTCCTCACCTTCCTTTTTGCCCCAGGTCTAAGTCATCCCACAGATCAGATCCTGGCTTTGGTGTACCTGGGTGGTCAGTTCCTAACAGAAGTGAAACCAGGATGTGGGTTCTGGTTAGACTAGCTACCAAGACACTGCCTGCCCAAGGAGACTGGTTTCATTTAAGATTGGCCCATAGGACTAATTATATTCTGGGGTACAGCTCACTTCAGAACTAAGTAAGCTCCTTGGTCATCGTTTCATGTATCAGGCCATGCACCTAAATGCTCCCTAGAGCAGCAAGCACAGCTTGTCACCATAGCTTTGCCATAAAGTTGTGCTGTGCCTTGTATCCTGGTTAATTAAAACTCATCTATCAGATCACTAAAGCCATAGGAAAGACTGCAGTTTGTGAGTCTGGTCTGTGTGCAGAATTCCTTTACTTTTTCACATCCCTTTCGGTATCATGGTATTATAATAACAGGCTGCAGAAACATAATCAAAACACATAAATATCTGGAGCTTAATGGTTTTTAGCTCATAATTGGCCATCCTATCTAAAAGCTTTCTTAGTAATGGAATTCCTATGACAGTATCAGGCATTCCACTCTGCTTTTAAGGTTTCCATCTACCAAATCCTTGGAATGTCCTGAACAATTCCAATGGGGGCACTCTAAACTAAAACAGTTTTTCAGCCCAGGGACTGGAAAGACAACAGCAGCTCCACTGGAAACAGAAAGACACATTAACCACAGACTACGAGGCCATGTACCTGGCATTCTAGGAGAAATAAAGGAGACACTAGCATCTGATATCAGATCTGCCCATCCTGTGACCAGCCTTGCAAAAGACTAGAACCACAGCAAGGCCAGCCAGAACTAGGCAGCTGCTTCTTGACAGTTGTTTCCAGCAGGGCGCTTGGTTTTAGATTCCTCTCCAATCAGAGCTAGGAAAAGGGAAGCCCCTGCCATCTATATGCAAGATCCAGAGGTCTTCTGCCTAATTCATGTTACTGGAGTCTTGGTCATGCATTTACTCCTTCACTGGAAATCAGGAGACCTGGGGTCTCATTTGGTTCTGCAGTGAAGGAGCTGAGTGATCTTTGCCTTGCCATATATCTCCAAACCTTGGTTTCCTCATTTGTTAAACAAAAGAGATAATCTCCAAAACTCTGTGAGTTTTCCATGACTTAACTGTAAAATACAGCCGATATCTCAAGTCTCCTCGGTCATAAAATGGAATTAATCAAACCTGCAGGGTTGTTGTACAAATTAAATATTTTCTATGTGTGTAAGAGAGGAGAAAATAGTAACTTGACTTTGGAGAAACCTGATAGGCACCACCGTAGCGGAGGAACCGAGGCTGACATCACCTGTTATAAAAGACATCAATATCATGGACCTCTAGATATGCTTTAATGAGAAGGGCACATCACCCCTGTAATATTCTTCCCCCAAATCCATAGCCTTAGCCTGATCATGTGACAACAGCAGACAAGTTTAACTTGGGGGACATTCTACAATATGACTTCAGAAGTGCCAAGGTCATGAGAGAGAAAGACTGCAGAATTGTCAGAGAGTGAAAAACACTAAGAGTTATTATACATGCAATTCAGGATCCTAATTTGGATCCTGCAACAGAAGGAAAAAAATAACATTAGTGGAAGCACTGAAGAAATCCAAATATGTCTTCTAGTTTAGTTAATAGAATTATGCCAACATGACTTTCTCAGTTCTGAGCATTGTACCATGGTTATGCAAGGTGTAAACATTGGGGGAAGCTGGGTAAAGTATATGCAGAAACTCCGTACTACCTTTTCAATACTTTCGTAAGTCTAAAATTACTTTTAAATTAGAAATTTTTTAAACCATGTGATGCAGCTGGCTTATACTAGGTTTTTATTGAATGCTAGGTATTACTATAATCATAAGCAAATACATTGCTTCCAACAGTGTTGAATCAAAGCAGTATTTATTGGTGGAAAAGACAGTGATACAGAGCCATTAATTGGCCTTTTTGTTGCAATAGAAATCATTCCAGCCACAGATATTGCGTAACCTTGACTAAAATATTTTATAAAAACTAGTTCTTTGCCCTGACCAGGTTAGTTCAGTTGGTTAGAGAGTTGTCCCAAAAGGCCAAGGTTATGGGTTCAATCCTTGGTCAGGGTACATATAAGAATCAACCAATGAATGCATAAATAAGTGTAACAACAGCCCTGGCTAGTGTGGCTCATTGATAGAGTGCTGGCCTGAGAACCCAGGGGTTGCTGGTTCAATTCCCAGTCGGGACACATGCCTGGGTTGCGGGCCAGGATCCCAGTTGGGGGGTTACGTGAAAGCCAATCATACTTTGATGTTTCTCTTCCTCTCTTTCTCCTTCCTTTCCCCCCTCTAAAAATAAATAAATAAAATCTAAAAAAAGAGTAAGTGGAACAACAAATCAACATTTCTTGCTCCCCACACCTTCTTCTCTCTAAAATCAATAAATAGATTTAAAACCAATTTTTTTAGTTCTTTATCCTGGAAGAGGCTTCTGGAAATTGAAACATGCAGCTATTATATGTTCATTATCTGCCCTTTGTTCATGGGCTCAGATTGGATTTTTCCCTGATAGCATGCATTTCTCCAGCTGGGTAGCTGAATAAACTCTGAGTTTGGACCTGCTAATCTGAGAGGGGGTTAATTTATCCACAGCAACTGGTAGAGCAAAATAAATAGCACTCACCCTGTGTGTTTGATACTCCCGTCCTTCTATGATTAGAGATCCATTTCTGTCACATACTCGTCTTAGTTACTAACAGATGGAGCTGGCTTAGGTAGCTGAGAAAGGAAAGATCAACATGTGTGTTGCCCAGAGGCAGCTCCTCCTCAGAGGCAAATCAGACAAGAAACTTTCATTGCATTGGCCAAGCAATAAGAAGTGTAAGAAATTTCTCCTCACATAGGAAAATTTCATTCAGCAAGAATAGAACACATTTTTATTAAGAACCTTCTATAGATGCTTAACTCTGAAGGTGGAATGGGGACCCAGTTCCACCTTCACAGAACTTAGTCTTGCAGGCAAAAAGGAAGCTCAGTAAACAGAAATAATAAAATGTGGGTCAGTGCTGGGAATCTCAAGGTGGAATAGACAGAGCACTGAGCTAGGACTCAATCATGAAGATGGGGAAGAAAATTCCTCCCCCCCACCCCTGCTACTGTTTGCTTTCCATGCCATTGGTGAGCTTGAGGGTGGAGACATTCTTTTTAGAGGCTTTTTTAGTGCAGGCAGGCAGACAGGCCTCTGATTGGAGACACTGTGACCACAGCTGTCCCGGGGCTGTGCACTCAGATGTTCATGCCACAGAGTGAGTGCTGATTTTCTCCAATGAGTGACTGTGATTCAACCTGATCTAACCTCTGAGTAATAGGAAATTCAGGTCATCTCTAACAGCCGCATTTATTGAGTGTTGAAGGCAATCCTGGCATTATTTTAAATGTTTTACAAAACTTCATTTTTACAACTGCATAGCAGAATGACTATCATTATACCCATTTTATTAGGTGAGAAAACTGAGCCACAGGAAAAAAGAAAAAAGTAACTCACCGAAAGTTACATGAGCACAGCCAGTGAGCAGCAAGCCCAGACTCTGAAGCAAGTCAGTCAGCCTTCAGAGGCTGCCCTTCTCTCTGCCTCTCCAAGAGCAGCAGTAAAAATCTTTGGGCCTTTCCTCAGAGGGCCAGGAGGACAGGCTGATGGCTCCTACAAGGTACAGCTCCAGACACAGGGCTCCTCAAAACAGCAACCGCAGGGGTCACAAGCCTGGTAGTACTCCCTATCTCAGCTGTCACTTCCCTCTTCTCTCACAGCCTCTAACCTTGGGAGCAGGCAGGGCTGCAGTCTGGGACAAGCATCGACTCAGCCACACTTGGAATGTGGCCATTTCCTTTCAGCCTGAGTTGCAGCTACTGTGGGTAGAAGAAAAGGTGAAGAGCAGGTGGGAAATTCCCTTCCCCAGAGCCACTGGGCTCCCACCCAAGAGCCCAAAAACCAACTCCTTTGGAATGACATCTTCAGGCTTGACCACCAACCTGGTTCAGTAGCCAATCCGGCTCTGACTCAGATGCCTAATGTGGTGTGCCTGGGGAATCGGTATTCAGGGGCACTTTTGTGACAGTTTCAGTCCCAGTGTTTATTCTGGGGGTGGAGAGACACAAGAGGGGCCTAGGTCAAGTGGGCCAAAAGAGACAACTGAGGACTCTGCTGAGTGGCATATTCCACTCAGACAGTTCCACTCAATGCTGACACCAGAACATTCTAGAAGAGATGCCAAATCCCAATTGAAATGTGCTGATATCCTGGAGTTTCACAAAATAAAAATCATACTCTCAAAAATGCCTAGAATCCTCCTAGAATTCAGTATCTCACCCTTTTTAGCTTTTTTCAATAATGTCTTGCCATAATTTGGTGGCCACTGATCTGATACTCTGTATACGGCCAGTTCAATAACGCATCAGCAGTTCTTTGCTAGTTTTCCTGCTCAACTTACTCAGATATTTTCCTTTCATTCCCTGACACTAGCAATTAACGGTGACACATAAATGTCCCTAGCCATGTCCTTCTTCTCTGAGCATGCAGTCAAGCTGCACACTCGCCTCACTTTTGCTCTCCTACTCATGATCTTTCCTGTCTATTTTTAGTTTTCCTGGCTCAAGCTTCCTCAGGCCACTGAAACACAGCCCTCACTCTCTTTCTCTCCCTCTGGCATGTACGCTGCTGGTGGGAGCCCCCCCAGGTAAAAACTGGGGCCTAAATCCTTTGGTGTTCCTTCCTCAGGGGAATTCATGGCTTTGGGATCACCGACCAGTTTTTAAGATGCACGCAAGCTGGACGACTTTCTGATGGGCTTTAAACTTTGAATTGGATGTGGACATTTTCTCTCAGGTGACAGAATCACTCCAACTTCCCCTTTGGGCTCGCTTCCTTTCCTTGAAGGTAGCTGTATCTTGTTTTCTTTAAAAACCTGTTCCTTCCACATTTGCCTGCCATGCCGACCGTCATTAGCCCATCTGTGGCCCCACAGACAGGGGCTGAACTCAGGTCCCCAGGGCCGATTCCCTCCCTGACCCAAGGCAAAACCACCATGGCGGGGGGCGGCAACCCAAGTGGCATCTATTCAGCTATCATCAGCCGCAATTTTCCTATTATCGGCGTGAAAGAGAAGACATTTGAGCAGCTTCACAAGAAATGTCTAGAAAAGAAGGTTCTTTACGTGGATCCGGAGTTCCCACCGGATGAAACCTCTCTCTTTTATAGCCAGAAGTTCCCCATCCAGTTCATCTGGAAGAGACCTCCGGTGAGTAGCTTACTGGTTGCTGGTTGGGTTTTTGCCTCAGAGAAGTAAGTCCTCCCACTCAGCACCTCCCCACAGCTCCACTGTGCGCATGGTGCAGGGGGAAGAGTCCTGGCAGGGCTGCTTCTCTCTCTCTCTCTCTCTCTCTCTCTCTCTCTCTCTCTCTCTCTCTCTCTCTCCTCAAACAACTTTTTGCTTTTTATAAAAGGAATTGGAACTCAGTTTAATGCATCCTATAAAAGTAAATATTCCTTTCCTGGAATATATTCCAAACAGTCCAGATCTTGCCTCTCTGGTTAAATCTCTTGCACCTTTATAAGAACCCTTCAATTTCTTGGGCTACAGTCATGATGTTTTTCTTCAGTTTGCCTGTAGCCATATCTTTCTGATCACAGGAGTCCTGGAGAGAGAACAGTGGCAGGCAAAGACTACTTTTTCATGCATAAAAGGTTAGGATTACAAGGAGAAACCCTCACAATTGTTTCATCCATTTACCTTGCCTCACCAATAAGGAAATAAAGGCCAGAGTGAAGTGCATAGCCAGTGAACGCATGACAGACAGCCCTTTCCTCACTCAGCTGACTCTCCCGGCCTCTGGGTTTCATCCACCATGATCTACCAGAAGGAAAACCATATTCTCCTGGCTCCCATCTCTGATCATATCGTCTGTGTGACTCTTATTCTTAAGTCAAGAGATATTTACTGGGCATTTACTAGAGCCAGTCACCGGGCCAGCAACTGGGTAGATGGCACTGAAGAAGAAAGACAAAAACTCCTGCTCTCCTGGAGCAGAGCATCCTGAGGGGATGACAGGCAGTGAGCACGACTACCTGTCGGGAGACAGCGTTCAGGGTGCTGTGGGCCATAAGGCAGGCAGGGAGAGCTCCCCTGGTCAGGAAGACAAACCCTCCTTGAGGAGATCACTTACTCTGAGGCCCAAAGCTATTGATTAGTCTGATCAAGGTAAGCTGAGGCCCAGTGCGATTCATTAGCCATGTTTCTCTGTTTAAGCTGAGATGAAACACCCAACACCCTGGCTCACCCTCTGTGTTTCACAGGGCTTCCATCCTTTCCTGACGGTTGTGTGGTAAGATCCATGACTGTCCCGGGGGGCCCTCAGTTCAGAAGTGAGGACTTGAAAGAACTTAATTCTTTAACCCAGGTGCTGCCCTGCTGCTAGGGTACTGGGAGATGTCCATCCCCCTGCTGAAATATCTTCAGTGACACCAGTCCACCCTCCCCCCATGCCTTCAAGATAAGTACAAATCCCTGAGCTGAGATACAGGCCCTTCTCAAGCTTCCCTGCCTACCTGTGCATACCACTCTCACCCTCTCTGCCTGGACCCCGACATATTCAGCTATTCTTCCCATACCTAGGGGCCCTTGCTCATCCTGTCCATCTGGAATGCACTCACCTTCATCTCATTTGCTCCTCCTCACCCTCTGTCCAAAACCCTGTTCAGGTGTCACTTTCTTCAAGCTTTCTTACATCTGTTGCCCATCTTCTGAGACAGGGGACTATTCCTGTTCACCTTTGGCCAGGCCCTCCATAGGTGCTCAGCTGCTGCTGGTGAAGGAAACCCCACCCACATCTGAAGGTGTCTACAACCAAAAGATAAGGACAGCCCTGCCTTCCACGGCTGGGGGTTCCTGAAAGCTTTTCTAATACTACTGCTGAGAAAAGCCAAGAAACATACAAATACTATTTTTAGTGAAATCATTGGTGGATTTTAGTTTGGAAAGCTAGGCTTACATATTAATTAAAATGTTTTAAATTTCGGTTATGCTCTAAGCCCTCAATCGGTCCTAAAACTTACATTGTCAGTATCAGTGTGACATGAGGGTTACCAAAAGACCTGTCTGTCCCAAACCGTGCCCTCAATACCAACAAAATCCCGATTTTTCCACTGCTGCTAAAGGTCTAGATAGCAAAGCCCCCTCTTACTTAAAATGCCCCTTTCCCCTGAGGTTAAGATTGGGGGGACTGCCCTGGCCTGTGTGGCTCAGTTGATTGGAGCATTATCTGGTAACCAAGAGGTCAAAGGTTTGATCCCCTGTGGGTTGGGGCATACGCCTGGGTGTGAGTCTGGTCCTTGGTGGTCTGGGTACAGATGATTTCCCAGTCCAGGCACACAGGGGACAACTAGTTAATGCTTCTCTCTCATATTGGTGCCCATCCTGTTTCTCTAAAAGCAATGGGGGAAAAAGTGTCCTCAGGTGAGGATTAAAAAAAAGATTGGGGGAACACTGCCTATTGGGTTTATTAGCATAAATTAGGATATGAATTAGAGATGGTCAGAGTCAGAATGAATCTTGGAGATGTGGTCCAGCCCCCTCACGTACAGATGAAGTGATTAAGGTCCAAAAAGGGCAAATGACTTATCTGTAGTCACACAAGCTGACTGAAATTGAAAAACTGAAATGACTTCAGAACTTTCTGAAATGGGAAGCACTTTTGGAGACATAACTTTCCCATGTACTTCGTGGATGCAGTGACCGTTGCCAGGCTTGAGCATCTGAGAAGCAGACTCTGTCCTATGAGAGGCTCTTCCTGCTTTTACTCCCTCTGTGCAGCTGCGCTTGGCCCAGCTGGTCTAACCTGGCCCATGGCCCTGCTCTTCTGCACAACTTGGGGAAGACAACTGCCAACACCTGGACCTAAGGGAACCTCCCTGACAGACAGATACCCCTTTATACTCCAAACAGGTGGCTTTATTCTCCGTGGTTCCCATACCTGGAAATCTCTTGAATTAGATTATTTTTAAGGATAGAGTTTAGGTAAGTCTCCCAAGTTGCAATTCATCATGAACCGTATTTTACCAAGTGTAGAAGATTTTGGTGTTGCTACTTTCCTGATCTTATCAGAAGGTGTCCAAAGAAAGGTGCCTTAGAAAGGAAAAGTATAAAAAATAAGGCCCCCTTCCCACTTAACTCAGTTCTGCTGTCCTCTTCCTGCTCCTCTTCCCAAGCCATTTCTTTCTCCCATGCTGCCTATCAGCATGGTCCTACCATTCCTGCTGGGGTTTGCTGCTGTCTGTCTGACCCAGTGTCCTGCCCTTCCCGAGTCCTCAGCCTCTGTCCTGGCAGACCCAGCTTCTCCCTCCTCCTAAGACTGTTACACTAACAGGGAAATAATTTTATTCTTCAGGTGAGGTCTTGTTACTACTACAAAATTACCTTCGACTCTATGCACCTATTTCGCCAAAGGCGCTTAACAAATGTGAACCCTTAGCATGGCACACTTCCTCTCCTCTCCACAAGAGGAAAAGTCATAAGCAAAACTAGGAAAGGTACTTGAGGTTACAGAAAGGGTAATTTCTCTCTTGGACATGGTTGTTTTGTATGGAAAAAATGCCATTCACTTACAAGAGGAGGAGACCTAGAGACCAAAAAGGGGTGGGGACAACAATAGGGCCAGAGGCCACACACCCCTGCATCTTCCCTCCCCTTGACCCGACCCTCAAAGACATCTTTACAGATGATGAACTTGTGAAATCCTGAGGCAAGTATCTTTTGGGTAAAGGATGGAAGTTAGTTCTTGATTTTTACAGGCAGACCTGAGCCAGCACACCCCCAGAAGTCACAGTGTGGAAAGTAGTGTGGGTGAGGGGGGGAGGGAGAGAGAAACATAAAGAAACAAATTGCCAGGAGCCCACTGAACTCTGGAGGGAGTGAGGAGGCTCTACCTTCTCAGAGGCTATGAAGAGGAGGTGCAAGATCTCCAAGGAGCTGGGAGCCCCCAGCTAACACCTGGGAAGCGTTCTGCTGAAGAGAAGCTGACTCTTGCCTTATCCTTTTCATCCCTTCAAGTTTAAATAATCACCATCAGAACTTTTAGACATTTATTACATACCTCCAGAACACCAGGAATATAAGATGAAAACTGCTATTAAAAACTGCTTATTAGTCATAAGATTGAAAATGTTTGGGAACTGCTTCTTTCAGCTATTCCAGGTAGATGGATCTCTTTTCTGATGTTACAGTTTTGAAGGGAAAACAGATGCCCGGTCTCCCTCGGTAACCTATAGTTAGTACCTTTCACAGTCTGAAAATCCATCCTTATTTCTAGCCAGAACTCTTCCAGCCACAATTGTAGCACATTATCTCTAGCTCGGAACCAGAAGACAGTGTTAGAAATGCACGAGAAATAGAGGCTGGAGGCACAGGATGATCGGATCCAAGTGCCTCTATTTGATGCCGCACTTGCAGGCTTGCAGGCGGACTGAGACGTGATTGACTGCGGGCGGGGGGGCGGGGGGGGAGAGTGGGAGTTTTAAAAGAAAAAGCGAAGGGTGTGTGAGGGAATAGGGGAGGGGTTCGTCTCTTATTCTTCTGGGTGCATGCCTCGGGGTTTCAGGATGTGGGCAGGGACAATGAGTTAGGTAAAGGGTGGGGCTGTTCTCAGGTCAGTCTGACCACTGGCCATTGAGGCTGGCACCAGATGTCTATCGCGAGAAGTAAGAGAGAGTTTAAGGCACCCAGGCTGTCAATTGAGTCAGGGTAACTGAGTCATGGGCAGTCCCGCAGGTTGGAAAACTGGCCTGACTGGGTCATGAGCAGTCTGGTGGGCTGGGAACAGGCCTGACCCTTTCAGACAGTGAAATAGAGTCAGCTGATTTCCTCTATATAGTAGTAATTCTCCTTATTTGTGAATAATGTCATTCTTCCTATACTTGCTTCAGTTCAAATAGTCATAAAACTCCTCTAACTTTACCCCACAGGTATGATTTTTCCAAAGCTGGTGAGGTTGGTGCTATGATCCACATACAGTCCATCAATCCTCGTTATTCACTGACATTGTGAATTCACCTACTCACCACTGTTTACTTGTAACCTCTCAGTCACTGTCCATGGTGCTTCTGTGGCCATTAGTGGGCATGTGGAGGGCAGAGAAAAATCTGAGTCGCCCTACAAACTGAGGTCAAATATAGCAACTTCACCTTCTCGCTTCAGTCCTTTTCAGTCTATTCAGTGTCACATTTTTGTGCTTATTGTTGGTGATTTCTATGTTTACAATGTCCCTGGAGCCTAGAGCTGAGGTGCTGTTTAGTGACCCTGAGTTCAGGAAGGCTGTGCTGAGCCTGAGGGAGAACATATGGGTGTCAGGTGAGCTTCTTTCAGGTGTGAGTTATCGTGCTGCTGGCCATGAGTCCAATGTTAAAAAAATCAATAACATATATTAAATAAGGTGTTTCTGTGCAAAGACACATAGAATAAATTTGTATTTATCAGTTGATGAGAATGCTGTGATCAGAGAGACCCACAGGAATCTAACCCTGTGTTTCATATAGGAGTGATGGCTCCATACTCACCACCAAGTCAGCGTTCCCCACGACTTTAGGGAACATGGCTACCATAAATGATAAGGACCAGCTGTACTTCCTATATCCTCTGCATTCTTAAACATCACAACTCAAAATGATATTCCCTTAAGAGAGTGATCAGTATGAAACAAGGCAACATATTTTAATCCTTTGCAGTCAAGATTCTTTTTGATGTTCCAATTGTCCCCACTGTGAAAAGTGGCAGCCCCTCCCCTCCACACCTGTAGGCTGCTTATATCATTTGCCATGACCCCATTAACCTCAGATAGCTTCCTTGTTTTCTGGCCACAACAAAATGTCCCAGGCTCATTTTGTACAGTTCTTGCCCCAGACCTGGAATGAATCACTTCTTCAAGGAGTCTGGTTCCTTTTAGTCAGAAGCTGTGTTAAAGAAAGGGGGTGAAATGGAGAGGACAAGTGACCCCCAACCTCCTAGGACCCAGTGCTTGGCCATTGCATCAGCACTCTTAGATGGGAAACTTCCTGATGACCAGTGGTGATACCACAGGTCTCTTGCTCTAATGATACCTCCCATGTGCCCCATGGCCTCTATAACTAACATTCTACCCTGTGCATCTTCCCAGCTGAGGGTTCACTTGACTGTGTTACTCATTTCCGACAAGAAGAAATCGTAGGTCAATGCAGAATAAAAGTTACGCCATTGTGAGAGGAAGGGAACAGAAGTACAGAAACACATAGGCTGTGAGCAGTGAGCCCTCTCTTGGTAGGGCACAGGGCCCAGTTGCTGTAGAACTTCTTCTCTCAGGGATAGTATTTGTCTCTCCAGTGAATCTGGCTCGGCAGGAGGTCTGCTTGTAATCTATTTTAGAGTGTCATCTTCTGTCAGACCATTTAGAGGAAGTGGGATCACTGGGCTAGCCCAGGAAGAATGGGAGGCGCTGTGCAGAGGTTAAGGACAGCTGGACTGAGAAATGAACAGTCCTGGTCTGAACCCTGGCTCTACCACCAGGAAGTCACATAACTTTCTAAATTTCACTTTTCTCTTCTATGATGGGATAACGATATTCTAATCTTATGGTTGCTCTGAGCCAGCATCCATAAAGTCCTAGCTGGTGCCCAAGATAAGGTAGCAATTACTGTTAATGCAGGCAGTGAAGGACAGGAGAGAAACACAATGATGAAGAGCACAGGCTTTAAAGTCAGACAAGCTTGATTCAAATCCCAGCTACACCTCTTAACAATGAAACCTCAGGCAAGTTACCGACCATTCTTGGGTCTCAGTTTCCTCATATGCGAAAACAAAATAGAAGTTCCCACTCTCATGGAGTTGTTGTAAGGGTTGAAAGAGATACTGTACATGACATGCTCAGCACAATGAGTCAAAAAATAGTGATGACAGTAATTGAAAGGCCAATGAGGTGCCTGGTTGAGAGCCAGCTCTGCCTCTTTCTACACAGCAGAGAATCATGATAGTGTCATCTTGGGGTTGATGGGGGTGGGGGCGGGCACAAGTATCAGTGAAAGTGACAATTCTACAAATAACTTTTAGGAATGCCTCTCACTGCATTCCAAAGACAACAGCTCCTCCTGAGAGTCATGATGGGGACAGAGCTCGGCCATCACGGTGGGTGAACGGGCTGGTACTGCTCAGCAGTGAGGGCTTCAGATGGGCCAGGCAGGAACAGAGGTAGCCAAGAAATGTACGAGAAGGTGCATTTCCCTGATTATAAATAAGTCAGAGCATCTTTCATGCATTTATATATTTCTTGACCATTTGTTATCTTGCTGTCCATGTTAATGTCTTTGGCTCATTTTTCACTGTTTGTCTTTTTCAACCTAAATTGTAGGCGTCCTTTACATACCCTGATACTAATCACTTACTGGTTAAATGTACTGTAAATATTTTCTCCCGCTTGGTGGCTTGTGTTTCACTCTCTTGGGGGTATTTTTAATTTGAAAAATTCTTAATTAATAGCTCTAAATTAATTATTAATTTATTATTTTTTTCTGTTACGGTTAATGCTTTATGCATTCTGTCAAAGTTTTTCTTAAACCAAAGTCACTCTTCTTTATTATTATTTAGAAACTTTATTCTTCTGCCTTTTTATTTGCATCTATAATCAATCTAGAAGTAATTTTTGCATGTAATATAAAATAGGGATCACATTTTGTTGTTTTTCTTACAGGTATTCAAACATCCTAGCATAATATATTAAAAAACACAACCCTTCCTCCCTGTGTTACAATGCCACCCTTAACTAAAACAGAACCATCAGTGTGTGGTTCTGTTGCCACGTTCTGCTGTGTTCCGTTTGCATTCATCTATTCCTGTACCAGTGCAACACCTTGCGCCAATAAGCCTTGTTGACATCCAGTAGAACAAGTCCTCCCAACTTATTTTTCTTCTTCAATATTGTTTTAGCTATATATGACTCTTTGCCTTTCCATTTAAATTTTAGAATCGTAGTGCTGAGTTCCACAAACAATCCTGAGGGGATTTTCATTGAGATTGCATTGAATTGATATGGAAGAATGCACGTCTCAACAATATTGCATCTTCCTATCCATGAAGAAGGATGTCTCTTCCTTTAACCAAGTCTCTTTCATGTTTGTTTCGATCGAGTTCTCAAGAAATGTTTCCCTGTAAAGGTCTTGAATATCCTTTGTCAGATTTATTCCTAGACATCTTTTGTTGTTGTTATTATTTTTATAAATGGCATCTTTTTTTTTAAATTGCAATTGATTTCTCAAGCATAAACATTCATTTGACTCATGTATTATAAACTCTTAGTAATTCTAATAATTTGATTGCAGATCCCAAGTTACTGGTCTGTAAACTCTATGTTTCTATAGTTAGGTGATCTACCCAGTACATTGTGCTCAACAGTACTCATCAGCTCAATTCTTATCTTATTGTACTAGTTAAACCCTCTTATCTTACTGTACTAGTTAAATGCTAGTACATGATAGGATGTACTAGCATTCTGTTAATGAATAAAAGAGCTAACAGGAATCTTTGGTTTCCAAATATAAAGGGAATATTCCTAATGTTTAACTGTTGAATAGATTTACTGTAGATACACCTTTTATTAAGGTGCCCTTGCCCTGGTTGGTGTGGCTCAGTGGATTGAGTGCAGGCTTGCAAACCAGAGCATCACCAGTTTGATTCCCAGTCAGAGCACATGCCTGGGTTGCAGGCCAGATCCCCAGTAGGAGGCACATGAGGGGCAACCACACATTGATGTTTCTCTCCCTCTCTTTCTCTCCCTCCCTTCCCCTCTCTCTAAAAATAAATAAATAAAATCTCATTTTAAAAGAAGTTCCCCCTCTACTCCTGCTTTGCTAAGAATTTCTTTTAAAATCATAAGTAGTTGTCAAACTTTATCAAATACCTTTTCTGCATTGCTTGAAAAAAAATAATGTAATTTTCCTCCTTTAAACAGTTACATTAATAGAATTTTCCAATGTTTACCCCTTTGCATTCTTAGAAAAAAACACACTTAGAATGTATTACCTTTTTTACACATCACTAAATCTTGTTTTGCAAATCTCTTATGTAAGCTTTTGCATGTATGATTAGTGAGATTGGCTTATTATTTCACTTTCTTGTGCTGTTCCGTTATGTTATCCAGGGTACACTAGCCTCATAAAATGAGTGGGGAATGTTCCTTCTTCTGTTCTATGAAATAGGTTGTGTAAGATGAAAACTACATGTTCCTTAAATATTTGGTAGAATTTTACCTGTGTTTTCTTAAAAGAAGATTTTTATTCCCTGATGAAACCTCTTCAAAAACCAAGGGATCATTTGAAATGTTTTTTGATACAGTAGTAATATTTATTTTTCCCAGAATTTGTAGTGAACCCTTCTTTTATCTCTAAGAAAGCTTTTTTTTCTATAGTCAATCTTGTTGGATATTAATGTAGGTACACAGGCTTTGGGGCAAGTTTTTGCTTGATTTTTATCTTTTATTCTTTTACTTCCAACGTTTTTATATCCTGATATCTTTGGAGTGTTTATTAGAAACTAGTTATAAATCTTCTTTTTAAAAGGCAATCTGAAAACCTTTATCTTTTAAATGAAGACTTTAGTCTATTTACATTGATTATGAGCATTGACATATTTTGAATTTATTTCTATCATCTACCATAACCTTTCTGTTTGTTTTGCTTTCAAATGTTCCTTTTTTCTCTTTGTTCTCATTTTAAAAAATTGATTAAAAGTGTTTTCTCTCATTTTTTTCCTTCCTATTCATTTGGAAGTTATTGAATATTTGTTTTTTATATGGTTGCCCTAAATTGTTAGCACACTACTATCTTCATACAGCCTGAAGTAGTCAACAGTTTTCTCTATAAACAGCATGAAAACCAAGTAGCATGTCAACCCCAAGCACTCCTCTCCTAACTAATGTGCCATTGTCTTTCCAGAACTTTAGCTCTATCTTCATTTTTCAACCTCAAAAATTAGAAGATAATATAATGTTTAACATTGTCAATATTTGCTTAGATTTACATGTGTTTACCAATTTTTTTGGTTATTGCTTCTTCCAGAGTTTTCAACTTTTCCTTCTAGAATAATTTTACTTTTTCCTAAAGCACATTGTTTAGAAGTTCCTTTAGTGAGGGTCTATTTATAGTACACATTCTCAATTTTTATTTGTGTGAAATTTGCTCCCACTCTTAAAATAGTTTTCCTGAGTAATCACTCCTAGATTGATTCAAGTGCTGTCTCCTACTTTACACTGGGGTTGAAGTCAGCAGTCATTCTTCATACCTGCTGTCCCTTAACAGGCCGTATGCCTTTTTCCTCTGCTTTTACAATCTTCTGCCTGTTGTATTCTGCAGATAGCACTTGTTGTACTGAGATAGCACTCTGCTATCTCAAACAAATAGTGCTTTATACTCTGACTACTTAGGATTCATTAGGATTCCTGATTCTGAGAGTTGAACTCATTGAACAATTGTAGCAAATCTCTTAGAACATTAATTCTCCCTGTATTTCCTATTATCTTCCCCTAGAACTCCAATTAGATATGTGCTGGACTTGCCTTGCTTTTATCCCACACATAACTTAATCTCTTCTCTTCCTTTTTATTTTCTTTTTTAAAATTTCTCATCTCCTTGATTCTCTGTGTGATATTCTAAATGACTTCTGATCTAGTGTCCAGTTCACTGATTCTCACTTTAACATCACCTAATCCAATTATTGAATGATTAAATTTTAATGTGTAAACCTTAATCAAATACTGGTTCAAAAATAAAAGCAGGTATAAAAGACATTTGGGGAACAAATTAAGAAATTAGCATATGGATCTGGATCTTGGATAGCATCAGAGGACAATAGTTAACTTTCTCAGTGATAATGGCGTTGTGGTCAGTTGTAGAGCAGTCATGTCCTTAGGAGGAGCCTGCTGCATCCTAAGTCAACTCCAACTATTGAGGTGTGAGGTGTGATAATACCCACAACATTCTTTCAAATGGTTTAGCAAAAAAATAATAAAATCTGTATATACATATATAGATAGGTAAAACAAAGATGGTGAAACATTAACAGTTGTTGAATCTAGATGTAGGCTATATGGGGGCCTGTTCTTTAAGCTGTTTTGTAAGTTTGAAAATTTTCATAACAAAAAAACTAGAAGACTAATAGCTGAAATTTAAAATGTCAATAGCAGGGTTAAAATATAAAATCAAACAAATCTCGAATATGGAACATAAAGTGTAGGAAAATACAATAAAATTAGAGGAAGTTTAACATCTAATATTTAGGAGTTCCAAAAAATTGAAAGGGAGAGAAATATCAAAGGTAATATAAGAATATCCCAGAAATAATAACTTCCGGCCAAGATGGAGGCGTAGGCAGACACACTGTGCCTCCTATCACAACAAAAATTAAGGACAACAAATATTTAGAAACAAGAAAACAACCAAAATTCAGAAAATCAAACTGTTTGGAAGTCCAACTACCATTCACCCAGACCAGTAAGAGGGGCGGAGTCGTGGCAGAAAAAAGCGGAGGTACGGATGGGCATGCAGGCAGCAGCAGCTGGCAGCCCCAAGATGCACAGGCGGCGACTAGCAGAACCCGGGCACGGGGTGGCAACTGTGCAGAACCAGTGAGGCTGCACAAGGCAGCTGGCTGACCAGGTGGTCCCACATTCACACACAGATAATCCAGGCAAAGGGGAAGCGGTGGAAGGGAGTGGAATCAGAGAGAGAGCAGAGCAAGCGCCATTGTCTCCTTTCAGACCCCGCCCCCACATACAGCGTCTCCTGCCCTGGGGAACACCTAAGGCTCCACCCCTCACTACCTAACAGCCGTGACTAGAGAAAAAAAAAGAAAAACAGAAATGAAAATGGCTCAAACTAGAGAACAAATCAAAGCCCCAGAGCCAATTTATCTAAGCGATAAAGAGATTGCCAACCTATCAGATGCACAATTCAAAACCCTGGTGATCAGGATGCTCACAGAATTGGTTGATTTTGCTCACAAATTAGATGAAAAAATGAAGGCTACAATAAGTGAAATGAAGAAAGATGCATGGGGAACCAACAGAGATGGGAGGAAAACTGGGACTCAAATCAATGGAGTAGACCAGAAGGAAGAAAGAAACAACCAAACAAAAAACAAGGAAGAAACAAGAATTCAAAAAAATGAGGAGAGGCTTAGGAACCTCCAGGACATCTTTAAACATCCCAACATCTGAATTATAGGGGTACCAGAAGGGGAAGAAGAACAGCAACCAGTGGAAAACTTATTTGAACAAATAATAAAGGAGAACTTCCCCAATCTGGCAAAGGAAATAGTCTTCCAGGAAGTCCAGGAAGCTCAGAGAGTCCCAAAGAAGTTGGACCCAAGGAGGAACACACCAAGAAACATCATAATTACATTACCCAAGATTAAAATGAAGGAGAGAATTCTAGAAGCAGCAAGGGATAAGGGGACAGTCACCTACAAAGGAGTTCCCATCAGACTGTCAGCGGATTTCTCAAAAGAGACCTTGCAGGCAAGAAGAGGCTGGAAAGAGGTATTCCAAGTCATGAAAATCAAAGACCTATATCCAAGATTGCTCTATCCAGCAAAGCTGTCATTTAGAATGGAAGGGAAGATAAAGTGCTTCTCAGATAAGGTCAAGTTAAAGGAGTTCATCATCACCAAGCCCTTATTATATGACACGTTAAAGGGACTTATCTAAGAAAAAGAAGATAAAAAAATATGAACAGTAAAAAGACAGGAAACTCACAGGTATTAACAACCAGACCTCAAACAAAAGCCAACTAAGTAAACCACTACAACAGGAGCAGAAATACAGAAATGGAGATCACGTGGAGGGTTAGCAATAGGGGAGAGGGAAGAGGAGAGAGGGGGACAAGGTACATAGAACAAGTAGCACAGACGGTGGGTAGAAAATAGACAGGGGGAGGGCAAGAATAGTGTGGGAAATGTAGAAGCTAAAGAACGTATGACACATGGGCATGAACTAAAGGGGGGAATGTGGGTGGGAGGAGGTGTGCAGGGTGGAGGGGAATGAAGGGGGGAAATGGGACAACTGTAATAGCATAATCAATAAAATATAATTAAAAAATACAAAAAAAAAGAATATCCCTGAAATAAGGACAAAGGTTTCTATATTAAAAGGAGTCACTGAGTGCTCAGCACAAAGAATTTTAAAATAAACTAACTCCAAGGCACATAAATGTGGCTTTGGAATTGGGGAGGGAGGGTAGAAACCCTAAAAGCTTTCAAAGGGATAAGACAGGGCACAGACAAAGGAATGTCCATCAAAATCGCACCCTATCTCTTAACAACACCAGATACTGGGAGCAATGAAGCAATGCCTTACAAATCCTGAAGGAAACTGGTTTTTAACCAAAAATACTTAGCCAGATTCTCAATCAAGTGCAAAGGCAGAAGAGACAGGGAGTTAGAGAGACAAGGACTTAGGTGGTTTACCTCTCATGCACCCATTCTTAGGAAGGTGCCAGTTGTGTGCCAATAAAATCAAGGAGTAAACCAAACATGAGTTAGAATTCTAGAAATGAAATTCCACCCAGGTGCATGGCACAGTCAGGGCCGGGGCCCTGCTCCAGGCCTGGAGGGAAACCAGAAAGGGCTACAAGGAAGGTCTTGTTGGGGAACAGTGGAACTGCTAAGTTATCTGATAAGTTTAAGTTTTTGGAAAAGCTATTGCTGGGGAAAAGCATTGATAGATACATAGAAAAATAAGAGAATTATAAAGAATATGAGAAAGGAAATATTTGTACAGAAAGAAAATGTAGCACAGGATACCACCTAGCTAAGGACTGAATATTTTCCTAATCATACTAAATACTGAATTTTAATTTTACCAACAGTTATGACATACCCATGTGGGGAAGATGGTAGACATAGTATAATGTGAGAGGCCTAAATTTTGTTCAGCAAAATAGGAACTCTATTGATACTTTTTAAAAATAATAAGTTAAAAAGGACCAATGTAAGCATATTATTGTATTTAAAAATATAGCAGTAATATCAGAAGAATGAGTTAAAAGAACTGAAAGCGGCCATCTCTGAGGAGAGGGATTCACAGGGCAAGAAACTGCTATTCTTCTATGTACTTTTGTACTTTTGATTTTTAAAAACTTTTTCATGTATAAATTGAACAAAACTAGTGCTGTTTCTGAAAAGAACTGACCTCAAAAATTATTTTTAGCTTATCATGGTAACCTGTGATGCTAAAGACAGGGTTTCCGGCTCCAGCAGATGTAAGAGTGGGCTTATTTCAATTGCGAAGTCCCAGACTGCTACCACGAATATTTGAATCCTTAGGTCTGAGAGCAGCCCTGGGAGTCTGAACTTTAAATTGACATCCCAGGTGATTCTGATGCTGGTTGTCCAAAGACCACACTTGAAGAAACACAGAGTAGATGAAGGCCAACAGGAGCCCACGAGTGGAGAGGGAGACTGCCTCCTCCCAGTGGGCAGGCTGCCATAACTGAGGTTCCACCTGCACCAGCTTCCTGCTCTCACACCAGAGTTGCCCATTTATGCCCAGTGAAACTTTGAAAAAGCTGAGCTTTCTTGTGAATATAATTCTGCATTTACCCTCCTTCCACACCCATCACATTCTCTGCCTCACAGGCCTTGCTTTTGCAACTGTGGTTGTCTGTTCACTGCCACTGGGTCCCACTCTGATGGGGACTTTCATTTGAGGTTGAGTCACCTACCCTCTGGGTCCCTCTAACAGCTTAGAGTCCCTAAATGGCTAGTCAAGGCCACTGGGGCAATGGGTCAGGGACATCAGGAGAATGAAGGCTTCATTAACTGCAGACAAAGGCTTGGAGCAGATTCCTTCTATGCATTCAGCAGCCTGTATAGGATTAGTGTATACAGCATGTTTCAAAGGCCCCATGCTATATCCCATTGGCCACCAGTGTCAAAGGCATGAATGACTTTTGCTGAGGCAGGGCAAGCCTCTCTGTAATTATATTTTTGCTTTTTAAAGAAAGAATCCCAGCAAGGCTGACAGAGGTATCCTAAAGGTCTACAGATCATTGTGGCCTGTCCTGGGGCTGTCCCTGGCCCTTCACTACCCTCGCTGACTCCCTCTCTGACTGGTATGTTGTTGCCCCTTGACCGTGGGCTCAGGGGCCTCCAGCCAAACCTGCTGACTCTGACCACGGCCTCTCTCTGGGCTGCGTTCATTTGCATCATGTTGTTGAGGGTGGAGGAGTTATATAGGCTCCGACCCATTCACAAGGGGATTAGGCCTGGACTGGGGGTGCAGTGGGACAGATGTCACAGTAAAGGCCCAGCTCCACTTTCTGAGCAGTCACCATGCCCTACATGTTGCCAGGATTCTTCTGTGACCGTGTGATTCATGAGAGGGACAGGAGAAACGGAGAGGGCACAGTCACACAGCCCCTCAAATTTGAGGGGCAGGATTTTGTCATTCTTAAGCAACAGTGCCTGGCTCAGAAGTGCCTCTTTGAAGACCGTGTGTTCCCAGCTGGTGTGCAGGCCCTGGGCTCCCATGAACTGAGCCAGAAAACCAAGATGAAGGCTATCACGTGGAAAAGGCCAAAGGTAGGGAAGGGAGCTGAGAGGCTTCACAAGACAGTTCCTGGGGACAGGAGGTCAAGTGCTCAAGAGCCTGGGGCCATGGATCCCCACTCTGAGCACATGGCTTATCAAGGTTCTCCTACCCATGTGCCCTCAGAATGCCTTCCTACTTTCTCCTGAAACTGATGTTATTTTCTATTCTTGAACTAGAAATGATCATAATATTTTTTAGGTCCCTGAGACTAAATATTTTCAAGAGAGCTAATGCACTGGCTTAAATTTATAGTAGTAAGTGTAATTGATTATCACGTCTCTTCTTGAGAGCAAGTATCCTCTTGGAAAGTGGGGTTAAGTATATACTAAGGCTCACAGTTTCAAGGAGAGTTCTGCAGAAGATAGTGAACAGTTAAGAAACAGAAGGCTGCAGGAGGCTGGAGACTTGCCTTTTTAACCTTTCATGAAAGGCTGGATCATTAGCGATGTGTCCCTGCTGTTTAAACAGAAAGGTCCATGCTGGCCAGCCAGATTCCTTACAGGGCAAAGCAATTTGCCCAAGGACACCTTACTGTGCAACTGAGAAGCCCACTGGTTCCAGCTGAATGGATCCAAGTACCTGGGGATGAACAGGACCAGGGCCTCTCCCTGCACGGAGGCACTTGCAACCCCAAAAAGGTTCTCTGCATTTAGAGCAGGCACATAATTGTCTAAACCAGTGGGCTCCAAGGTGGGTGGTGTGTGTACATCCCAGTGGGTCTGCAAGCTGATGCACTGGAGCAGATGGAAAAGTATTTGAACCAGTTGTGTTTTAAATAAACTTTCAATTTTAGAACAGTTTTAGATTTAGAGAAAACTGGTGAAGTTAGTACAGAGAGTTCCTATATACCTTGCATCCATTTTTTCCTATTATTAATATTTTAAATTACTCCTGTACATTTGCTACAATTAATTAATCAAAACTGATATATTATTCTTACCTGAAGTCCATACTTTATTCAAATTTCCTTTGTTTTTACCTAATATCCCTTTTCTGTTCCATGATTCCATCTAGGATATGACATTGCATTTAGTAGTAACGTCTCCTTAGCCTCCTCTGGCAGTTTCCCAGACTTTCCTTGGTTTTGATGACCTTGACCATTTTGAGGACTGGTCAGGTATTTTGTACAATAGTCCTCAGTCAGCACGTTTCTGCTGGTTTTCTCCTGACCAGGCTGGGCTGACGGGTGTGGGGGAAGAAGACCACAGAGGTAAAGTGCCACTTGCCTCCCATTGTGTAGACTGTCAGCCTGTCTATCACTGTTGACCTTGATAACTGGCTAAAGCAGTGTTTATCATTTTTCTCTGCTATGAAGTTACATTTTTTTCCTCTTCCACACTGTACTCTTGGGAAGAATGTCACACAAGCCCACATGTAAGAAGTGGGAGTTATGTTCTGCCTCCCTTCATCTGCATAAACTATTGAGAATTCTGCATGGGAACTTGGTGTAGTCTCTGCATTTGTTTATTTATTCAATCACTTGTTTATTTCAATGTGTACTCATGGATATTTATTTTGTATTTTGTGTTATAATCAAACATTACTCTATTTCTTGCTCCGATTGTTTCAATTTTAGCCATTGGGAGTTCTTTCAGTTGACTTCTGTCCCTTCGACATATCCTTGTTGTAGTGAGGTTTCTTTGCTTTGAGTACATTCTTACTTTCTGACGCTATGAGATGCTCCAGGCTCATTTTATGTGTTTCCTGCCACAGTCCTAGAATCAACCATTTCCCCAAGGAGCCCTGATACCTGTTATTGGAAAATAGTTATTAGAAACCAAGATCAGAGTGGTAGGTGTACTCATCACTTCTGGGGTGTCATTGCCATTGCCCTTCTCAGCTGATAGACAAAGGAATTTCTTGACACTTCTTTGATCTGTGTGTCATTTGGAAGTATGTTGTTTAATTTCTAAATAGTTTGAGATTTTCCATTTATCTTATTAATTCCTAGTTTTATTCCACTGTGGTCTGAAAATATACTTAGTATGATTCCTATTCTTCAGATTTGTTGAGGTTTGTTTCATGGCCCAAAATGTGGTCTATTCTTTCACGTGTGGTCTTGAGAAGAATGTGTATTCTGCTACTGTTGAATGGAGCTTTCAATAAATGTCAATCAGATCAAGTTGAATGATAGAACTGTTCAGGTCAACTATATTCTTACTGATTTTCTACCTGTTTAATCTATAATTACTGAGATAAGGGTGTTAAAGTCTCCAACTATAATATAGATTCATCCATTTCTCCTTTCAGAATTATCACTTTTTGCCTCACATCTTTTAACACTCTACTGTTAGGTGCACCCACATTTGGGGCTGTATGTTTTCTTAGAGAAGTGACTCCTTTATCATTGTGTAGTGCATCTCTTTATCTCTCATCATTTTCCTTGTTATGAAATCTGCTTTGTCTGAAATTAATATTCCAGCTTTCTTTTGACTAGTGATAGCATGGTATACCTTTCTCTAGCTATCTGCATCTTTGCATTTAAAGTGAGCTTTTGATAGACAACATACAGTTGGGCTTTTTAAAAATTCATCCTCACAATATTTATCTTTTAATTGATGTATTTAGACCATTAACATTTAAGTCATTATCATATAATTGGATTAATATCTACCATGTTTGTAATTGCTTTCTATTTGTTGCAGTTGTTCTGTTTCCTCCCTTTCCTTCCTTCTCTGGTTTTTACTGAGTATTTTATATAATTCCACTTTATCTCCTCTCTTAAGTATATCAATAATACTTCCTTTTTAAAAATGTTAATGGTCACAGTTTCCAATGCGCACTTAAAACTAACCTAATTCCACCTTCAAATAACACTACACCATTTTATATATATATATATATATATATATATATATATATGTAGTCTAATACCTTATAATAGAAATTTCCATTCTACCCTTCCTTTATACTATTGCTGTTATTAATTTTACTAATCCATATGCCATAATCACCCAATTCACTGTTATTATTACTTTAAACAAAGTTATCTTTAGATTAAGAATAAGAAAAAGAAAAGTTTTATTTTACCTGAATTTTTTCCTTCTCTGATGCTCTTCCTTTATGTGGATCCAGGTTTCTGACCTATCCCATTGTCTTTTTCCCTGAAGAACTTTTTAAACATTTCTTGCAAGGCAAGTCTGCTAGCAATGAATTTCCACTGATTTTATTTGTCTGGGAGTTTCTCCTTGGTTTTGAATGATAATCACTCTGCATACAGAGTTCTAGGTTGATGAGTTTTTCTTTCCTTTTTTTTCTAAAAGGTTTTATTTATTTATTTTTAGAGAGGAGGGAGGGATGGAGTAAGAGAGGGGAGAAACATAAATGTATGGTTGCTTCTCACATGGCCCCACTGGGGACCTGGCTCGAAACCCAGGCATGTGCCCTGACTGGGAATCGAGCCAGTGACCTTTTGGTATGCAGCCCATGCTCAACCCACTGAGCTACACCAACCAGGGCTGTTTTTCATCAATTTAAATATGTTAATCCCATCTTCCTTGCTTGTACAGTTTCTGAAGACAAGTGTGCTGTAATTTTTATCTTTGTTTCTCAAAAGGAAAGGTTTTTGTTTTCCCCTCTTGGCTTCTTTTAAGATTTTTTCTTTGTATTTGATTATTTGAAGTTTGAATATGATATGCATAAGTATAGTTTTATTTTGTTTTACTGGTATTTACTCTGCTTGATGCTTTGTCATGGATCTGTGGTTTGGTAACTGTCATTAATTTTGGAAAGTTCTTGACCAGAAGCTTGCTACATATATCTATTGTAGACTATCCTTTTAAATGTATGTTTTTGTTTATTTTATAATGTACATTATATGTTAGGACAATATACATTAATATAACTTAAAACTTATAAGAATACTTAGCTAGGGTTGCATGTTCAAAATATTTTAATGATACCCTGTCTGGTATGGCTCAGTTGGTTGAAATGTTGACCCTTGGACAGAAAGGTTGTGGATTCAATTTCTGGTCAGTACACATACCTGGGTTGTGGGTTCAATCCCTAATTGGGGTACATATGAGAGGCAACCAACTGATGTTTCTCCTTTACATTGATGTTTCTCTGCCTCTCTCTCTTCCTCCCTTCCCCTCTATCTCTAAAATTAAAATATTTTAATGATGGAGGTATTAAAAAAAAGTTTGCCCTGGTCAGGTGGCTCAGTTGATAGGAGCATCATCTCCTCCCCCCGCTTCATTTCTTGCTCTCTTTCTTCTCTTTCTGCCACTCCCAAAATACAAATATTGATACACCTGAAGTTGTCCCAGAGGCTCCTTGTGCCACCCTCATTAGTTTAGATTCTTTTTTCTTCTTGCTGTTTTGATTGGTTAGTTTTTGCTTCCTTATATTCCAAATTGCTGATTTGGTTCTCAGCTTCGTCCACTCTCCTGTTGATTCCCCATAAATTGTTCTTTATTTCAACTAGTGTATCCTTCATTTCTGATTGGATTTTTTTGTGCTGCTGAGGTCCTCACTAAGTTCACTGAGCATCCTTATAACCAGTGTTTTGAACTCTGCATCTAGTAGTTTGCTTGTCTCCATTTTGTTTAATTCTTTTTGTGGAGTTTTGTTCTTTTCTTTCATTTGAGCCATGTTTCTTTGTCTCCTCATTTTGGCAGCCTCCCTGTGTTTGTTTTTATGTATTAGGTAGAGCTGCTAAGTCTTCCTGGCTTGGTAGAATGGACTAATGTAGTAAATGTCCTATAGTGTCCAATGGCACAGCCTCCCCCTATTATCCAAGCTGGGTACTGAAGGTTTGCCTACCATGTGGGCTGTATACATCCTCCTGTTGTAGTTGAGCCTTGATTGCTGTTGGCATGTACAAGGTCAGCCACCACCTGTGTCTGTCCGGTGTCACACAGCATAAGCTACAAAGCAATCAGCAGATGGCTGCTACTTGTGCTGGTCTTAGAGGCGTTCAGGCAAGGCCAAGCTGTGAAGTAAGGCCAGCTGTTGCCAGTGCCAGGCCTGGGGTAACTTAGCGTGATGTACAGGGACTGCTGAAGCCAAATGCTGCTTGTTTGAGAAAATTTAGGAAAATTTGAAGCAGTGGCCAAGATAATCCATTCATATAGAAAAACCACTGGAAACAGATTGGGTGAACCTGAAATTTGGGTGGAGTTGGGCCTCAGGGAATCATCAGGGTGGGGCAAACAGTGTGAGCCAGGCTGATGGAGCCTGAGATATGGTGCCCACTTGCTGGCTCTATGGGTCTGTGGGGGGAGGACTCAGAAAAGGAACAATGGCCACCACCAGCACCCCTGTCTGGGAAAAAGCTGCCGCCCAGATGTCACCCTGAGGCTAAATAACTCATCTCCTCTTCGAATGTCTCTGATGACCTCCAATCTGCTGCCCCCATTCTGGAGCTCACAGGAAGAAAGTCCAAGTAAGTCTGTGCATGGGCCCCTTAAGAGGAACTTCCTAGGACTCCAGAAGTTTCTGTTTTCCATATCTTCAATCCCCACTGGTTTTTCCCCACAGCCAGAACTTATGGAGACTTATCTTCCTTGGTACTGGAATCTTGGGCTATGGGGCCTGGTGTGGTAGGGCTGGGACCCCTCACCTGACATATCCCTCCCAATTTTTATCCACCATTCATGGGTGTGGGACAAACCCATTCAGCGTCTTTGCCCCTCCTACCATCTTGATGTGATTTCTTCTTTAATTCCATAGTCGTAGGACTTCCATTCAGCTCAATTTCTGACAGTTCTGAATGATGGTTGCAATACAGCTTAGTTGTATTTTTGATGTAGTTGTACAAAGAGGTGAGCCATGTTTACCTATGCTGCCTTCTTGATAGGAAGTTCATAAGATAGTTATTGCTTCTTTTTTTGATTTTGTATTTTTTTTTAGTGAAGAGAGATGAGAAATGTTTTTTTAAAGAGACAAAAATAAAGCATAAGTTTTATAGTCATTTCAACTTAACACTGTAGGGTTTTTACTTAGATTATTCAATTTTATAATTTTACATACTTTTTTACAATAAAAACAAGGTTGGTACCTAATGACATTAACATAAGTTCTTATTTACTTTATCCTATAATATACATATCAAAGTTTTGAAATAAGAACAGTATTGTTATTATTATTTCATTTTTCTTTTTTTAGTTCTGAATAAAATTTTTTTAAATTATTTTATTGTTGTTCAATTACAGTTGTCTGTATTTTCCCCCCATGCCCTCCAAACCCACCTCTCTTCCTTGCTTCCACCCTCCCCCTTGGTTTTGTCCATGTGTCCTTTAGAATAGTTCCTGAAAACCCTTCTCCCCACTGTCCCCTCCCGCTTCCTCTCTGGCTATTATTAGAGTGTTCTTAATTTCAATGTCTCTGGTTATATTTTGTTTGTTTCTTTCTTTTGTTGATTAGGTTCCTGTTAAAGGTGAGATCATATGGTATTTGTCCCTCACCACCTGGCTTATTTCACTTAGCATAATGCTCTCCAGTTCCATCCATGCTGTTGCAAAGAGTATTATTATTATTTCTTATGGCTCATATTATTATGGTTTTGGTTTTTTACCTTAGGATATAACCCAAAAGTGATAAACAGTCAAACCGTTACATTTTAAGTCCCTTGGACTCACTCTTTTTATGGGTGTGGTCATGTCATCAAGTTGATATGCAGTTGGGTTCTTTTGCTTCAAACTGCTTTCGGCTGTTACAGACTGCTTTTTAAAATGATCTTTTCTTGACTTTTGGCTTTTAATTCTGTAAAAGTGTACATGATTCAGAAGTCAAACTATTTTCAAACAGTTATATTCAGAGTTTTACTTCCACCTGTATTCCCATCATTTTCCTCCCTTCCTCCCCCCTCTATGTAACCTTTTAAAAAATTATCAGTTTTGGTTTATCCTTCCATTGCATTAAGAGTTTTAGGTGGGAGGAGTGTGTGGCGGGGTCTAAACAAGATTTTCCATCTAGCAGGAAGGACAGCTCCGTGAGAGGAGGGGGCCTCAGCTTGCTTGGTGTATTGGGTTGTTTTTATGGGCCTGGGGACAGGGAAAGTTGGGGGATGGCAAAGGGAGGGAGAGAGGGCTGTGGGTAGAGAGCACAAGCTTCTTAGAGCTGCAAAGAATGCTGTTAAAGTCAAAAACTGAATCTACAAATGATTTCAAATTTAAAAAGTTAAAAAACAAAACATAAGACACATCCAAACAAAAACAAAAGCATCCTCTGTTGGCCTCTGCTGGGCTGCACACAACTGCTGGGGCCAGAGATACCACACTGAGCTAGTTTAAGTAAAGAAATGCTCCCTCCAAGAGAAGGAGAGGCCTGCAGGGCACACACCAAACCCACTCTCTGTTCTCCCCAGCTCTCCAGTTCCGTGGGCCCTGGGAGGCATGCTGACTCTAAATATCTGCTACTACATCTTGGAAGATAGATGCTTATTTTCCTTCCTAGATCTCTTTTCCTGTCATAAGAAAAGACAAAAACAAAAGCTGTGCTTTCTGTTGTCCTTTTGCCAAAGCTGTGACAGTAAAGATGCTGTCCTCTGGGGTTGCATCCTTAGTAAGACAGCATGTCAGCATGAGGGAGCAGTGTGGAATAATGGGGAAAGGAGCCATACTTTTGGCTTGTACCTCTTACTGGCTGTGTTCCTTGGGCAAGTTTCTTAACATCTCTGAGCCTTGGTTTCCTTACCTGAAAAATGAGAATGATAGTATCCAATTCACTAGCAAGTTTTTGGAGGCTTATATGAGCGGTGCATGTTATACTCCTGATACATGATGCCAGTACCAACATATTGGACCTCAGTAAATAATAGCTACAGCTGGTGTTATTCTTTCCTTTTTGTTTCGCAGGAAATTTGTGAGAATCCCCGATTTATCATTGGTGGAGCCAACAGAACTGACATCTGTCAAGGAGAATTAGGTAGGAACATTCCTTGGGTCACATCAAGCTAAACAATCATGGGGTGGTTAAAACGTGCGATCCATTTGCAAGAAGTAAAGGAACAATAATCTGTTTTTGCTTTTAATGAATTTTCAGGAGGAGGTTTTTATAATATTGCTTTATGTGCTGGTGATTGCTTCGTTTACTTTCTGTTCCTCCCACATTTGTCATTAGTTCATTTGCCATGTGTCATAGGAGGTAGACCTCATTCTGCAGCTGCCCCTCCAGAGTCTCAAGAACAGTCCCACACCCCACTCAGCAAGACAAACGCCCTGTTTCTGACTGTCCCCATCTTCCTTAAAGATAGCTCTGAACCTGTGTGCCAAGCATGTCCCTTTGGCACATAGAATCTACTTATACACACAATCTTCTACAAAACACATTACCAAAAAAGAGTATCTGTAATTCAAACTCTTGTTTAAATTGCCCCAGAATAATAGCTCCATATTAGAAGTCTTTCCATAGAGACGACACTTGCTTAGTGGATAAGCATCCGGTTGTCTGTCTGGCTAGCCAGCCTGGCTGTCCCATTGGACCGTCCTCTCTCTCTGCCTCTTGTTCAGGACATACCTACCACCTTTGGTGTGGACTGCAGGAAAGCTCTGTGAAGTCAAGTTGGAGAGAATATCCACAGATACAATTTAAAACTTGAGGGTAAAGGGCACTTACCAAAAGAAAAGAATGTGACTAATTTGGTCCCAGAAGGAGAGGGTGAGGAGGTTTTGCATATCTAGGTTCCACACCTGAGGGAAGGCGGCTTGCAGAGCCTCGAGCGAGCTAGTGATCTGGGCTTTCTAATCAATACACTGTTTCCAAGGACAGGCTGGCTGCTCAGGGGGACCAGTGGGCAGGGGACTGTCTCAAAGTTGCTATCACGCCCCACACAGCAAAATGAAGGCCTTACATACATAACCTAGCCCCTCCTCAACTTAGAAAGCAGTTCTGCAACAGTGTACCAGGCATGCCCCTTGGGCGTTTTCTTTCTCTCCCTCCCTCTCTTCCCCTCCCTCCCTCCCGTGCTCTCTCTC
>PVKU01008099.1:0-77760 GCA_004027475.1 Anoura caudifer | reverse complement strand
ACCTAATCAACAGAACAAACAAACAAGCACAATATAACCAAAGACACTGAAATGGAGAAGGGGTTGATAGTCACCAGAGGGGAGAGGGGAGGGAATTTCAGGGGGAAAGGGGAAGGGTTTGGAACAACAAGTATAAAGGTCACATGGACAAAAACTAGCGGGGGTGGAAATGGGAGGGGGGTGGGGAGGGCTGGGGCGGGGGGCTGGAATGGGAGCAAAAGACAGAAAACTGTACAAGAACAACAATTAAAATAAATTTTAAAAAAATAATAAAAATTGAGAAAACTAAAAAAATAAAATAAAATAAGACATCTAAAAATGGAAGGTCTATCAAATCATGAGCTCCTCCTTCATAGATGACTTAGCTATCAATGGTAGTTTAGCAAAACAGAAGTTTGATTCAAAGGCATTGTTACACAGTGGGTTGGGAGTCATACACCTGCAACTGATTCCCAGCTCCAACATTTAGTACCTGTCATTTACTTGAGCATGACATGCAACCTTTGAACTTCAGCTTTCTCATCTATAAAGTGAAGACAACACCTACCCTATAGAGTTATTGTAATGATTAACGCTGATGCATAAGCCTGACACACGGCAGATTCTCAAAACACAGAGCTTTGGTTATATACTCACTCCTACTCAAAGATTCAATGATTATGATTAAAAGCAGTAATATGATTTAACTAGTTTAGTAGGATGAGATAACAGAAACAAAAAGTATTACAAGGAGAAAACTAGTCTTTCCTTATCTGTATACCAAGCGGTATCACTCAGCAAGATATCCCACCCCCTCCCCAAATCAAGATGGGCACTGCTGCTCTGCCCAGGCCAAGGAGATGGATAAAGGGAGAGATCACAAGAAGAGTAGAATACAGAAGACAGGCAAGACAGAGAAGACCTGGGCCCAAAACTGAAAATCCATGCTGCTGCCTTTATCCAGGTAAAGAAATTTCAACAAAAGAAGAAATTAATGTACCAGAAATGTTAGGATCTCTAGTTATAACACAATCTTCCTTATTCACAAAAGATTCAACTAGCTCAAAGTCAGAAATACAGTAAGTGTTGACTGACAAGTACACATTTTACCTCCTAATCTAAAGTTTTTTTATGAACAGGGTAAGCTGGATACTGGGATACTACTATAAAACTTCAGGATCATCAAGCATTGTCATGTACATTGGTCCTGAACTAAGAGGTATATTTAATCCCATTACATGAATCCAAAAAAGTATCATAAAATCAGAGATCCTGCCAGGAATATTCTGTGTTCTTTCTACTCATCTACCTACTTTCAAGCATTCAGGAAAGAACGAATCCAACCACTTACAACAAAGACAACCACTGCATACATAAAGAAAAACAAGGAAAAAGAATGGACCACCATAAAGGCAGGGACTTTTGCCTATACTGTTCTCTGTTATCTCTACAGCACAAAGTAGTTGCTTACTAAATACTAACAGAATAAATTATTCTTTAAAGAAATAATTTCAGGCAACCAAATCAAAATTATTTTCAATGTTGATGCTTTCTTAAGGCTTGGAAGAGTTCTGTTATTTTACATTTTTACCAACTACTCTTATGGAAGAATACCTCAAAAAAAAACAGAAAGAAAGAAAGAAAAGAATATTTCTTTTACATTGTAAGATTATATTGCCCTAATTGAACCAAAAACTTTGAGACTCAAAAAATTGCCTTGGAAAAAACTTTCTATGAAACACTGTTTCAATAAAATTTTATTAGCAGTTATTATGTCAAAATTCACATTTAAAGATCCAAAGGACTGTCTTAGAAAATTCTAAAGCATATGTAGATAGAATTTAACAGTAAGATAGAACATATCCTTATTATAGTACAGCCCTTAAAAAGTCAGGAATAATACTGAGAATTAAGTACAGTTCTGTCAACTAGAAATGAATTCTGAGTGCACAGTGCCAGTTAAAGCAAAGTTCCATGAAAGTATAACACATTTCTATGAATGTGAATTTCAGTGGCAACATCACTGGCTTCCAAACAACTGACACTAAAGGAATTTTCAATCAAAACACAGCACAGTGGCTTTCATTAAACATAGAGCTATGACAATTCTATAAAGAGACCCTGAACCCTTAAGTATTTGTAATGTGACTTTATGCTGTGACACTAGTACAAAACCCATCAACTCTAATGCATAGATTTGGACACAGGATGACAACAGGATACTGAATATAGCCTTTTTCTATCAGAAAATGCTGAGTTTTCCAGTGCAGTATAGGCTGGTCATTGCTGATCTAGTGAAATTCTACAACCTCCAGCTTGAGCAGTATTGTAGGATTCACAAATATTACACTTCATGCCTAATATATGGAACTGGACTGTGGATCTTCCGTTGCAATCATTGCAGAGAATCTAAAAAGTGAAGAGATGAATTCAAATTAAGTATATTAAACCTTACAGATATAAAGTGACATTGCTCAAAAACAATTCCTCAAAAATTATTCTTAAGATGTGAAAATACATATAAGTCTAAACATTTCCATAAGTAGAAACTCCCCTTTTTTGCTGTTCTCTGAAAGCTCTGAGGCTACTTTGAATTCAGAGAATGAAAATGTGGACTTGTGCCAAGAAGTCCTATTTAAAATAGATCCCAAGTAGTATATAAATAGTACTAGCATGAAAATTAACATAGGCATAATCAGATCATCATCTATATAGATGCCCTGAGACTTATAATGGGGTTACATCCTGATAAACCCCTGATAAGTTAATATTGTAAGTCAAAAATGCATTTAATACACCTAACCTACTGGACATCATGGCTTAACTAGGCATTTTCTACTGAACGTGTATTGCTTTTGCACCATGGTAAAGTTGAAAAACCTTAAGTCAAACCACCATAAGTCCAAGGCCATCTGTATTTACAATTCAAAATAACACACATGGATTTTTATTATTTTCATTGATACTTAGAAAATTATGTTAGTTAATAAAACAAATGTTTACATACTTATAACATTTTTGCTTATCCCTTAGGGGTACTTTTGTTTGTTTTGTTTTTGCAGTGGAGAAATTAGAGTCACTTTATTGCTGGAACCACACAAGAATGGGAAAGCTGTTGTTCAACAAAAGCCCAAACTCCTCAATGGCTTACATAAGAGGGTTTTAAGGAGTCAGGGAGAACAAGCATGCAGAAGCACTAACAGGGCAAGTTTTAATTGGAGGAACTTGGAACTTGGCCATTTATGGTAAGGGACTTCAATACCAGGTCTTCCTGGACAGTAAACCCTCTGCTTCTGATTCTTTACATTTAATACCCAAAATTCCTAGTCTTCTATATCTCACGAATGAATTAAAGTAGTTCTTAAAATTCAAAAGTAGTTCTTAAAATTGAACGAAGAGAAGCTTTTGGCTCATCCCTAAAATGCCAATAAGATGCCATTTTTGGAATTAATCTTTTCTAGTACTGAGATTCTGAAAAATAAAAAAGGTGTTCACCTGACAACTGATCAATATAATGCGAGAAAAGCATTAGCTTTAGAATAGTCACACCATAATAAGTAGAAAACTTACAAATTTATTCTAAATTACAATTTGGAAATAATTCTCTGAAGAATGCAATCTAAACATACAGAGCGAATGAGTGATTGCTCAAAGCTAGTGAACTGGGGAATGGTCACTAGTAGGTGCAGGGTTTCTTTCTGGAATGATGAAAATATTCTAAAATCGAAGGTGATGATGTTGGTACAACCCCAAGAATATACTAAAAGCACTGAATTATACACTTTAAAAGGATGAGTTGTGTGGTATGTGAATTATATCTATTACAGCTGTTACTTTAAAATGTCATCTACATGGAACATAGCACACTGCAGCCTCTAGTAAAACATCACATGATTATCAGTAATCCAAAAGTGGTCACTGACCTTACTAACAATTCATTTTCCACATGAATTATAAAGTGCTCCAGTGTGAATAAAGCAAAAAAATAATTTTATTTGGATTTTAGTGGTTCTGACCCTTTTATGTATAAATATCTGAATTAAACTGATGGTGTTTAGAAAATTTAGATGTCCAAAAATTATTAAAGCACCAAAAACCTATCTAGTGTTCTAATTCTGATCTGTATTTCAACATACTATGCTAAGAACAGATAGCAGCACATCTCAAGAGAAAAGATGATCATTCTCTGTAAGGCAAAAGGTACAGAAAAACTTCTATATTTTATGTTGCAGGATAATAAGACCAAATTTAAAAAGTCTAAGACAGAATGAACAAAGTAATAAATATTTAATACTAAAAGCAATCTTCAAAAATCAGCAAACATGTTTGTGTGAAGTAAATTTAAAATAACTGAAAATGAAACAAACCAGTAATTCACCTCTACTCAGTTACATTACTATTTCTGGCAAGTAAAGTGTAAATAATTCAGAATAAAGTTTGTGCCTGCCATCTAGTGTTGGGAAGAACTGCACAAAAGTATTCACAGAACTATTTTTTTCTGGTCTTTTAGGTTCAAAGTAACTAAAATTTAAAGATTATTTTGTCCATCCTTCCATTAATCATCACATTGCCATCTATGCCAAAGCAGTATTTTTTAGACAGATTTGATCAAAAGGACAAAAATAAACAAGAATATATATCAACAAGGAATTTGAAAAGTTTCCACTCACATCTACAGTCATGTTCTGATATTCTGATGGCATAGGAGTCTGTGCTACCTCATCATCCAGCTGTCTCCAGTACCTAGTCATATCTACAGCAGAGTGCATACACAATGGACATCTGTAGCCTCTAGAAGAGATAGAACAGTTATTTTCCAAACATGAAACTCAGGTATACAAGATACATGCTAACTGTTACATACACCATCCAAGACAGAACTTTTACATTATAAAAGTTTTCAATTAAATCCTGTCATTTTTTAAATGTATTTCTTTTTCCTCAGTTATCTAAAATGGAGAGGGATTAGTCCATAGTCTTTGTAGAATACACTTTATATTTTAAAAATCAAGTAACCTGCTTTTTAGTTGAACAACCTCAATTTCTAAATATATTGAAGTATAGAAGACATTATAGTCTTTCAAGTTTATTCAAATATTTCTTAAAAATTCTGAAAAAGTTTCCTTCTATCTGGTTATTAAAACTCACAACTTCTGCTTGTCAATTTGCTGGGCCAAAATACATTTTACAGTGTCCTCTTTCCTAACTCTCTTTATCTCAATTTAACACACCTCCCCCACAATAAGTCTCAGCTGCAGATAACCTCATCTCTAGCTTTCTGTGCAGGTCATTATGCTGGGCAAACATAATGATTTAACAGAATTTTGAGCAAAATGCCTCAGTATTTTTACAAAACTATGACTGCCTCTAGCAGAGACTGTGATCCCTGGTGAGCACAGCCAGAAAATCAGAGGTATCTGTCTCAGTCTGTAGGATTAGACAACATGGGTACAAAGATGTAGCCCTGCATCCCCCAAGATGCTTTACCCAGTTCAACACTACTCATTTACCCTACCCATCTGAGATAAATATGTGCCACGCCCAATATGCTAACAGCAAATAAAAAACAACCCAGACATCTTACAATTATAACATTTTAAAACCCCAAATACTCACTCTTTCAACATTTCTTCATAACATGTTCTGAAAAAAAAAATAACATTATTTCAGTGAAGCAAAAATTATCTCCACAATTTTCAAACATTTTGTAGAAAAGAAACCAAAGTTACCTTACCTATGTAAAAGATGTCCACATGGCAAGACATGAGCCACAACACGAGAGGTGTGAATGTCCTGTAAAAAAAAAATAAATGTAAATGTTAGTGCTTACATGAAGAATATAAACAGCCAAATATTTTAAATTCAAGAGGGAATATTTCCAAAGCAAAAAATATTCTAAGCTTACCTCCAAACATATTGGACAGTTCTGCCGAGAAACATTTTCAATACACTGTTTAAAAGAAAAACTCAAGTTACCAAAAGCTTAATCAGATGTAAATAATAGATAAAATAATGTTATTAATAATAAAAACAAATAAAGGAAACAATATCAATTTACTAAAGATAATTAACATGTAACATGTTTCCTGTATGTCAGTCAAGAACAATTTAACTCTCACAACTAATTCAGCCTTGGCATATTACCTGAAACAATGAAACTGCTCAATCCATCTTAATTATTCATTATATTCATTTTACAGATAAGGAAACTCAGTGAATAAATCAAGACATCAAAATTGCAGAGATAACATTTGGGACCTTTCTATTTTATATGTGTTTTACTCAAAAGCTAAATTACTTAGTAATATTGATGATAATAACAGTTCATATTATTGAGATTTTACTACATGCCATATGCTAAGTTCATTACCTATACTAGCTTAATTCTCACAATTCTCTATGAAATAGGTGTAATTATTTTCCTATTTTACAGATGAGTACCCGAGGCCTAGAGACACTAAATAACTTCTAAAATTACATGCTTGTAAGAGATGGAACTATATTTGAGCTCCAACAGGAGAATACCTCTGGGGTCTGAGTTCTTAACTTGACCAGACAGTGTTTAGATGTGGGGAGGTTTGGGAAAGCACCACACTATGGATGATGCCCAGGTTTTTAAAGTCAGCAGTAGAGTAGATGATGGGGCCACTTAACTAATACAGGCAATAAAAGATAACTGAGAAACAAAACAAAAATATCATGAGAAAAGTGTACATAATTTCTGAAAGACAGCATAGCATATTTTGCTATCACCCCAAACTCAAGTCTATACAACCAAAATCAACCCTTTTACCTAAAACAAATTGACAGTCTACTAAATAACCACCATAAGCCAGGGCTAAAAACCTTGAAAGTCATGCTTACTCAGCCCCCTTCTTCTTCCATCACACCTTGTCACCATATCCCACACAGTCATTATTCCCTTCATTTCTCTTACCACTTTACTATTTTATGTCAGTCATTATATGCTCTCATTTTAAAAACCCTCACTAGTTTCTCCATTCTCTAAACTCTTATATTAGACTACAAATAATAGTTTATTACTTTTTTCCCAAACAATGGAAAGTAATTTTAAAGGATCTGGGATCATGATATAATTGCTACATCCAGATTAAAAATATTTGTCTAATTATGAAAGAAAATATAAAAATATTTTATGAATTTTCTTGGAATGCTGTGTGCTAACAGGTCACATTGCTCCATATTTCTCCTATTTCTCCATTTCTACTATGCATTTTAAAAGCTATTCTTAAAACTAGTACCAATAATAAAAATCCATGAGTCAATTTAGAAGTTGTCAACCATATACTAATAACTGATATAATTATTCTTACATACTAAAAAAGGAATAGATCAGATATTCTGATGCATATAGTTTAGAACATCTACTACTTAACACTTAGAAATAAAAAGCAACATAATTGTACTTGGTAATACTGAAAATAAAGACTCATAGATGGAAAGCAGAATGACAGCTGGGAGAGGAGAGGAGAGATGGAGGGATTGAGCAGAAAAGGAAAAAGGACTCATGGACACGGACAACAGCATGGTGATTGCTGGGGGAAGGGGATATAAGGAAACTAAATGGTAATGGAAAAAATACTATAAAGATTAAATCTAAAAAAGAAAGAAAATTAGTACGCTTCCAAACATATAAGAATTTATGCTGGTTTTGAAAAACATTCTTAATACTTTTAGAATTATGCAAACTAATACCTTGTGCTTTCCTTGGAGATTCATAGCTAGGCATAAGTTACATTTCAAACAATGGAAAAAATCTTCCTTTGGACCAATCCTAAAAAAAAAAATGTGAAAGCCAAAAGATTAGATTTTTTAAAAAATACATTTTATTGATTATACTATTACAGCTGTCCCAAGTTTTCCCCCTTTGCCCCTCTCCACCCAGTAACCCCTACTCCCTTTGGCATTCTCCCCCTTAGTTCATGTCCATGGGTCATGCATATAAGTCCTTTGGCTACTCCATTTTCTATACTGTTCTTAACATCCCCCTGTCTACTTTGTACCCACCAATTTGTACTTCTTAATCCTGTACCTTTCCCCCATCCTTCCTCTCCCCCCTCCCAAATTATAGGTAACCCTCCCAAGATCTCCTTATCTATGATTCTGCTTCTGTTCTAGTAGTTTGCTTAGTGTTTTTCTGATTAAATTACTGACAGTTGTAAATCTGTTGCCATTTCAATGTTCAGTTTTGATCTTCTTTTTCTTAAATAAGTCCCTTTAATATTTCATATAATAATGGCTTGGTGATGACAAACTCCTTTAGCTTTACCTTAACTGGGAAGCACTTTATCTGCCCTTCAATTCTGAATGATAGCTTTGCTGGATTGAGTAACCTAGGTTGTACATCCTTACTTTTCATCACTTTGAATAGTTCTTGCCAATCCCTTCGTGCCTGTAAAGTTTCTGTTGAGAAATCAGATGATAGTCTTATAGGAACTCAACTGTAGGTAACTATCTGCTTTTCTCTTGCTGCTTTTAAGATCCTCTCTTTAACCACTGGCATTTTAATTATGTGTCTTGGTGAGATCTGTGTCCATCTTGTTTGGGACTCTGTGCTTCCTGGGTTTGTTATGTCTATTTTCTTCACCAAATTAGGGAAGTTTTCTTTCATTATTTTTCTCACATAAGTTTTCAATTTCTTTCTCTTTCTCTTCTCCTCTGGCACCCCTATGATTTGAATGTTGGTACATCTGAAGTTGTCCCAGAGGCTCCTTACCCTATCTTTGTTGTTTTTTTTTTTTTAATTTTTTTCTTGCTGTTCTGATTTAACTTTTCTTCTTTGTGTTCCAAATCATTGGTTTGATTCCCAGCTTCATCCACTCCATTGTTGATTCCCTGTAAATTGTCTTTCATTTCACTTGGTGTAGCCTTCATTTCTGCCTGGGTCTTTTTTGTGCTGTTGAAGTACCCAGTGAGTTCCTTCAGCATCCTAATAACCAGTGTCTTGAACTCCGCACCTAATAGATTGCTAATCTCCATTTCATTTAGTTCTTTTTCTAGAGTTTTCATCTGTTCTTTCATCTAGGCCATATTTTTTTTTTGTCTCCTTATTTTGGCAGCCTCCCTCTGTTCGTTTCTGCATATTATGTAGAGCTGTTTTGACTCCGTCTTAGTAGTGTAGCCTAATGTAGAAAAGTGCACCATAAGTTGGATGGGGTGAAGCCTTAGGTAATTGCCTAGGTGGGGCAACCTGTGTGAACCAGGTTGATGGAGGTATAGATGCAGTGTCACTGCTCTATGGCTCTGTGTGGGGGAGGGCTCAGAAAAGGAACAATGGCTGCTGCTGGCCTTCGGAGTTTTATCTGGGAGGAAGCTGTCCCCTGGCACTCCTCCTGATGCCAAACACTTCAGTTTCTCTCCATATGCCACTGGTGCCCTTCAAGCTGCTGCCCTGGTGCTGGAGCCCAAAGGGAATGAGTCCACATAAGTCCTAAGTCCACTGGGGACCCTTTAAGAGGAGACACCTGAGAATCCTAGTTTCTTCCACTGCCCCAACCCCCACTGGTTTTTACAGCCAGAAGTTATGGGGACTTGCCTCATTGGCCCTGGAACCCAGGGCTGGGTAGTCTAGTATGGGGCTGGGATCCCTCATTTGTGAGATAGCCCTCCTGATTTTTATTCACCACAGGTGGGTGTGGGGCTGCCTGTTCCACATCTCCACCCTTCCTATCCATCTGAATGAATGTTACTTCTTTAATTCCTTAGTTGTTGGACTTCCATACAGCTCAATTCTTCTGACAATTCTGGGTGACAGGTGTTTTGTAATTTAGTTGTAATTTTTGCTATGGTTGTTCAAGGAGGTGAGCCATGTTTAGCTGCACCTCCATCTTGACTGGTAGTCCCAAAAATTTAGTTTTTACTACATTGATAATTTATTCATCCTAACACAGAGACAGCAGGATTTTAGACCAGGGTTTCTCCATCTAGGCACAATTAACTATTTGGGCCAGATAATTCTTTTTGGTGGAAAACTATCTTGTGCACTGTAGGATATTTAGCTGCATCTCTGGCCTATAACAAGTAGATGGCAATGGCAGAATATCTCCCCTTCTGATCCAGCCGTAACAACCAAAAATGTCCCCAGATGTTGTTAAATATGCCTTGGACAGGGAGAAGGTAAAAAATCATCCATTTGAAAACCACTGTTTAGACTCTAATAATAATGGTGAAAATAACCACATAGGCAATAAATCAGGTTATGGTTTTCAGATGGTATCTAGATGAATGGTCCCACTCAAGAAAATGAACGGACAGTGTATTTCTAAGGACAAAAAAGTAATATGGTACCCCCATCTGGTTATTCAACAGAAAGGACTTCAATTCACAGTAATTACTAAAAAGAACCTGTACCATCCCATTTTGGCCCAGGCTTTAAGTCAAGACCGCTAAGGGACCGTGTCCCAGGAGCCTGAGTATAAGGGGAAACAAAATAGAATAGGACTTAGAAAAACTTAGCCTCTAATTATCTCTATCCTTAATTGGATTAAGGTGGCCTATCTCTATATTAATTGCCTACCAAAAGAAAATTGTCTTTGCAAAACAATAGTATCCAGAAGTTTACAATTTCTTACATACCATGTCCAACTAAAACAAGTATCAAGCATACCAAAAAGCAGAACCAAAGAATCAAGCACCACGGTAGAAAAAAATAAAAAACAGAACCAACCCACAAGGAACCAAGATATTGGAGTTATCGGATACAGGCTTTAAATTACATGCAATTAATATGTTCAGGAAAAAAAAGTGAAGAATTTCATCTAAGAACTGGAATCTTTTAGGAGGGGAAAATTAAAAAAGAAAATTCTATATTAAAAAAAACAAACCTACAATGAAAAACTCAACAGATTTAACAGCAGATTAAACACTGTGGAACCAAGACCTCGAAGAAACATTAGTAGAAACTACTCAATTTAAGCATGAAGGAAAAAAGATAACAGGGATACGGGACATCATGAAAAGGTCTGTACCGAAAGTCCCAAGAGAGGTAAAGAATGGGGCAGAAACATTATCTGAAGATAATTAGCTGGCTAAGAATATTTCCAAAAACATTATCTGGCCAAGAACATTTCAAACCTGACAGAAGACATCAAACCACAGATTCAAGAAATTCTACAAACTGCAAGATAAATATCACACACACACACCTGAATATACCATGAGAAAACTACTAAAAATTAATGACTTAAAAACATCGAGAGGGGCATAAAACACAGATTACCTTCAAGGAGGCAATAATAATCCTGATAGGTGACTTAAATAGAAACCACCGCATCAGAATATCTTTAAAGTACTGAAAGAAACTGTCAACTTAGAATTCTACACCCAGCAAAGATAAAAATTGTAAATGAAGGCAAAATAAAGCATTTTCAAAGAGTCAAAAAACAGAATTTGTCACCAGCAGAGCCTCTCTAACAGTAATACTAAACAGAATTCTTCAAGCAGAAGGAAAGTAATCCCAAAGATAAAAAAGAAAGAGACTTCAGTCAAAATAATGGTGTAGGTAAACACAATATTCGTAACCTCCCACAACCATATTAAAATTACAACTAAACTACAGAACAACAAGCATTCCAAACTGCCTGAAACCGAGCTGAAGTCCTACAACTAGGGATTTAAAGAAGCCATACCAATACTGGTAGACGGGGCAGAGACCCAGAACAAGCTGGTCCCCCACACACACGTGGCAGATAAAAATCAGGAGACACATCGTGGCTGTGGAGGTCCCTCCCCCACAGGAAGAATGAGGGTTCCCAGCCCCACACTAGGTCACCCAGCCCAGAATTCCAGTGCTGGGAAGAGAAGTCCCCATAACTTCCCTGTAACCAGTGGGAACTGAGGATGAGTGAGGAGGGCTTCTGGAGCCCTAGGCAGTTCCCCTTAAAGGACCCACATAGATTTCCTGTGACTCTTTCTGAGCTCCTGGGCTGGGATAGTAGCTCTTAAGGCACCAGGGACATATGGGGAGGAAATGAAGTGTCTGACATCAGAGCAAGGGCTGGGGAGCAGCCTTCTTCCAGACAAAAATGCTGGTTGAGGCCATTTTTCCTTTGATGAGTGTCCCCTCTACAGAATTGGCAGGCAGGTACCATATCTGAGTCTCCATCGACCAGGCTATTACTGTTTGCCCTGCCCTGGAGATTCCGAGACCCCACCCCATCAAACTTGTTGGCCCACCCACCACCCTAGGTGTTTCCAGTGGCTTTTTCATATGAATGGCCTGTCTTGGCTCCTACTTCAGGCTTTCCTAAAATCTCTGAAGCAGCATCCGGCTTCAGCATACCCTATACCTCTTGATAATGGGCCCTAAGCCAGGCACTAGTAGCAGCCAGCCATGTTTCACAGCCTGGTTTCTCCTGGGTACCTACAAACCCAGCACAAGTAGCAGGCAGCTGCAGATCACTTTGTAGCCCAAGCCAGGCGGATCCAGGCAGAACACAGGCAGCAGCTGACTTGGTTTGTACCTCCCAGGATATCCTAGAACCAGAGCACCTGGTAGACATCTTCAGAACACTACAGAACACCACCCCACCACCTCCACAATGATACACTCAAGCAACAGACTCAGCAGGCACCAGAGCCCTGCTGAAATAAGTCCTGCTCTGTGGGGTGGGCCCCTGTACAACTGATCCTTCATGGTTGCCAGTGGTTGTAGCCAGTACTTGCAGTTGATTATCCCTCCCAGTGACATGCCAACAGCAATCAAGGCTCAACTACAAAAGGAGGGTATGCACAGCTCCCACAAGGGCCATGCCTCAAGTGCCTAGCTTGGGTGATTGGGGAGGCAGTGCCACTACCCTACAGAACACTTGCTACAATAGGCCACTCTATCCAGCCTGGGAGATGTGGCAGCTCCACCTAATACACAGAAATAAAGACAGGGAGGCTGCCCAAAATGAGGAGACAAAGAAATATGGCCCAAATGAAAGAACAGAATAGAACTCCAGAAAATGTAGTAAACAAAAAGGAGATAAGCAATCTACTACTAGATGTAAGTTTCAAAACACTGGTTATAAGGATGTTCACTGCACTTAGTGAGAACTTCAATAGCATAAAAAAGGAACTGTCAGAAATGAAGGATACACTAACTAAACTGAAGAATAATTTACAGGAAACAACAGTAAACTAGATGAAGTCAAGAATCAAATCAGCAATTTGGAATACAAGGAAGCAAAAAAATACCCAATTAGAAAAGCAAAATGAGCCCTGGCTGGTGTGGCTCAGTGGATTGAATGCCAGCCGGTGAACCAAAGGGTCACCAGTTCCAATCTGTCAGGGTACATGCCTGGGCTGCAGGCCAGGTCCCATTTGGGAGTGCTCAAGAGGCAACCGCACATTGATGTTTCTCTCCTTTTTCTCCCTGCCTTCCCCTCTCTCTAAAAATAAATAAATAAACAAACAAACAAACTTTTAAAAAAGAAAAAAGAAAAGCAAAAAGATAAAAGAATCCAAAAAAGGAAAATTGTGTAAGGAGCCTCTGGGACAACCCATGTATACCAAAATTCACATCATGGAGGTGCTGGAAGAAGAAGAGAGAGCAAGAAATTGAAAACCTATTTTAAAACATAATGACAGGGGGAAAGTGGTGATGGGAAAATGCAGACAACTATATGTAAACATAAATAAAAAATAAAATAAAATAAAAAATAATGACAGAAAATTTTCTTTAGTGAAGGAAACAGATATGCAGGTCCAGGAAGTGCAGAGTCCCAAACAAGAAACAAGATGAACCCAAAGAGATCCTCATTAACACACATTGTAATTAAAATGCAAAAGGTTAAAGACAGGGAGAACTTAGAAGCAGCAAGAGAAAAGCAGTTAATTTACCCACAGAGGAGCTCCCATAAGTCCGGCAATTCCTCAACAGAAACTATGCAGGCCAGAAGAGATTGGCAAGAAATATTAAAAGTGACCTACAACCAAGATTACTCAGCAAAGCTATCATTTAGAATCCAAGGACACATAAAGAACTTCCCAGACAAGGAAAAGCTGAAGGAGTTCATCATCACAAAACCGGTACTACATGAAATGCAGAAGAGTCTCTTTAAGAAGAAAACAAATATAAAAAATATCAGATGGCAATAAATACATATCAACAAATGATTCTAAAAAAAAAACAAAATAAATGAAGCAGAACAGAAACAGATTCATAGAGAACATTTTTCAGTCGCCAGACAGGAGGAGGGCTGGGGGCATGGGTGAAAAAGGTGATGGGGTTAAATAGTATGAATTGGTTGTTACAGAATAGTCATGGGGATATAAAGTACAGCATAGAAAATACAGTCAATATTCTAATAACTATGTACAGTGTCAGATGGGTACTAGATTTATAGGGATAATCACTTAGTAAGTTACACTATGTCTAATCACTGGGGTGTACACCTAAAACTAATATTGTGTGTCAACTGTAATTAAAAAGTAAAAAATAATTTAAATTTTAAAAAGCAAAAAGATGCAGAAAGGATAAAAAGCAATTGAAATTACAAATATATAGATTAATATAAGAGTACTGAATGTTCAAAATAATGTCTTACAGAGTTTAAAATATACACAGATTAAAGTACATGACAACAATAGCACATAAATCCTCTTAGTGTTTAAGATTCTTGCAATGTCCGGGAACTGATGATAAACGTACTACATGAGTAAGCCAAGGATATATATTATAATTTCTAAAATTAAACACTGAGATTAATGGAAGAATGTGTAACTAATAAGTTTACAGAGAATAAAAATAAAATAAAAAGGCTGATTAATCCAAAAGAAGGTAAGAAAGGAAAGAAAAAAAGACAAATATGCAGATACTTTGGCAACAGAAAACACTAAAATTGTCAACTGAAGTAAGTATAATTATATTAATAAATGGACTAGTTTAATTAAAAAATCAGTCTTTATCAAACTCAATAAAAACACAAAACTCTGTTATTATATTTTGCTTACAAGATATACAGCTTAAATGTAAACATACAAAATGTCTGAAAATAAAAAATGAAAAAGCATATACAAGCAAAAACTAATCAAAAGGAAGCTGATATAGATACACTGGATCTTAAGGCAGGAAACATTACTAAGATAAAACCAGACACATAATAATAAATAGGTCAATCATAAAGGAAAATATAGCCAAGTCTATGTAAGCACCCAATAATAGTGCCTTAAAATATATAAAATAAAACACAAAAGAACATGTACAAAATGTCAGAGGAGAGTGGAAGTGTAATGACTTAGGGCAAAAGGAGGTCTACTAAAGTATTATGAATATTCTATTTTTTAAAATCTGGGTGGTGGTTAAAAGTGTGTTCGTAATCAAACTCATAATGCTGTTTATGATTTCTGCATCTTTCAGTATGTTTGTTATCCTTCCTTAAAAACAAACTATAAAACAAAAGCAAGAAAGTAATTTAAAATATTCAAGTCATTATCTCCAATGGGAATACAGAGAAAGAGTTGACATGGAACACTAGGAGTACCAACAATATTAGTAACATTCTATTTCTTAAACTGAGTGGTTTTGTTTATTACTATACTTCAAAACATATACACATCACATACATGCTTTTATATAAATCAAATATATTCCTCAGGATTTTTTAGAAAGAAAAAAATTCCTATATACCAACATGTCAATAGTAGCTTGTCAATGAGTGGTTGGATTGTAAGCTCTTTTTTTCTTCTACTCTTCTATATTTTCCGATTTTTATCAAAACTTTTAATAATCTTTTTAAAAACTAATTTTAAAAGGAAAAATTCTCCCTCATTTTCTACCTCAGTTGCCTGCAAAACACTTCATATACAAGCATATTTTATATCCCAGTTAAAATGTTAAATAGTCACATAATAGTTGCTGGGCTAATTAAATGATTATTACAAAAAACCATGAAGAAACTTTTTAGAATGGAAAATTTTCTTTTACCTTGATTGTGCTGCCAGTAACATATAGATATTAGTCAAAATTTACTGAACTGGACACTTAAAATGCATGTACTTTATTAGATGTAAATTATATTCCAATAAAGTTGATTTTTAAAAACTATTATTGTCCAGATACATTAGAAATAATTAGAAAGGAACATTTTACATACAGTACCTACAAATTCCACAGTTTTCACAATGGTACTGCTTCTTGTCTTTGTCAAACAGATGGCATATACTGCAGTAATATTCTCCAAACAATGTGCTACATTCTTCACAAGTCTGTTGGGCCTTAAAAAAAGGTACATAAAAATAAAAATTGCGATAAATTTGCCAAAACATTTTGAATTACTATTTGAATATCCAGAATTTATGTTAAAATGTATGCAGTTTTATTTTAACAAGTTTTTAAACCTTTTAAATCAAAGGTATTGCCTACTTTGAGAGTTTCCTTACTTGGCAATCCTCAATTGAATTTTTAAACCAATTCAGTAAAAATTTTTAAAAAATAAAGAAAATAGAAATGCGGTAAAATCTTACGTGTTGAATTTTTTCACAGTTTATGCACTGCACTTCCTTTACTTGAAAGCGATCTAGCTGATGATCTTCCTTGTTATCATGACACAACCGGCAAGTATACAACTTGTCACAGCAAGGTGCCTAATGACCAGGGAGGGGAGAAAGAGTTAAAAGAAGCAAGAGAAGACAAGTTGGCAACGCAAAATGAAATCTTCCTCCCCCTCCTCCTGGAACAAGGTCAAAGATTGCAACCAATGGATTTGTTGGGTAAGCTGATCCTAAGCATAACATTTCACTATTTCTTGGTATATTAACTATTCTCTTCAACATGTCTATATGTCTGTATGAAGCTGAACACAACCTTGTCCTTAAAGACAAAACAATCATGATGAACAGAAATCCCTAGACTGAAAAACTAATCCTGCAACACCCTGAACATATTCTTAGCCTAAATGGCAAGCCACCAACTTCTTATAGACATTTCCAGATAAATTCATTTACTTACTTCAGTCCCTAAACATTAAATATTGTAAAGATTATATTTTAGTTCACTTATGTTTATTAATCAACTATATGCCTGATGTTTTAGAGGATACAATGTATGTGACAAATAGTCCTTGTTTTCGAGAGTGGCAAAGACTGCCAGTTGTCCACCAAAATTTGTTCCCTCCTTCCACCTGGGCACATGACTACCCAGCTGTACTCCAGTTCCCAGCCTTCCTTGCTATTAGTTGTGGCCAAAGGACTAAGTTCTTACCAACAGAATATGAGCAGAAGACACCAGTGCCACTCCTGGGTCTGAATATTAAGAAACTAGGCATGACTCCTCCTTCATGCTCCCTTTTCCCTTTCCATAAGATGAAACCTGGACATGGCAGTAACCCAGCTGATGACTATATGCCCTAAAACATGGCAAAATAATACAATGGAAAAAACTGTTCCTGGAGTGATCACTCACCTTGGAATTGTAAATGGAAAAAAATAAACTCATTATTCTTTAACCCACCTTACTGTTGAGATTTTTTGTTATATCAATGTTACCTCACCCTAACTAGCACATTAAGACATTTCCGCTAGTAGACTAACCCAATACTTCCCTGTGACCTTTTAGCTCCACTCACTTCTGAAGACCTCCTATGCCATGACTTACCATAATACAGTTCACCCCTTGAAGACTTTAACACTTAACTGGCTGCCTTTCTCTCCAACACTCTCTTGTCCTAAATCTTAGTGATTTGCACATCCACAATGATAATCCTTCCAATACCATGAACTTTCAATTCCTTGACTTTCTCACTTCCAATGGCCTTGTCCTCCAACCTCCTCAGCCACATATGCTCAGTCACACTCTGCAACAGTGGTTCTCCAACATTTTGGTCTTAGGACCCATTTACACTCTTAAAAATTGAGTATCCCACAGAGCTTTTATGTGAATTATATCTATTGATACCATATTATAAATTAAAACTGACAGGTTTTAAAAATATTTATTACTTTTTAAAATAATAGTAACCAATCCACTACATTTTAACATAAATAACATTTTAATGAAAAATAAGTTATATTTCCCAAAAAAATAGCTGAATTCTCAGTTCTTCTTCTATGTTCAATGAGTTTTGAAGTATATGAAGAAATTTTGGACTCACAAATATGTACTTGGAAAGGGACTACTTTAATAGCCTTTTCAGAGAATTATAGACACTCTTCTCTGATACTACACCAAAACTCAGCAACTCTTACAAATGGTTGGTTACAACATGGACTCTGATATAACATCAGTAAATTTCCCCCGTTACATTAAAACCCACTGTCCTATCTTGAACTTTGAATGTACCTTTTGCTCATGCATTGATCATTTGGAAAGTATTAGTTTGCCAAATTATGTAGATCTTCCATATGTTAACATATTTGACATGCAATATCAAAAAATCACATTTGTTAATATCATGACCCACTTCATCAGAAAATTATTTAGGTATTGGGAAGTATTCAAGCTCACAGGAGCTGAGATAAAATCATACTTTGTACATGAAAACTCAAATTTTATCATTGTTGGTTGTTTTCCTTATAATGACAGTTTCATCTCTCTTTTTGAGAAAATGTCCTCCAAATACTCAAGTTTCAATAACCATAGTTCAAGTAAAAATATGCTGTACTATGAAAAATGCAAATAGTTCATTCGTAATTCAAATGCACAACAGCTTTTCCTCATACCAAACTACCTTATTTCAGTTTGCAGAAGTGATTGATGAAAGCATCCCATTTCATCAAACATGTGAAAAGACATATTCAAGAAATAAGATTTTATATAAAATCAGTAACTCTACTGCTTTAATTTTATCAATGATATTCTTCAGTGAACCTGGCTTATTGTATTTAACTATAGGTGTAGCACAGTTCAGTGCCACTGCCTTGCTTCCTGCTACGGTGCCAGAAGCCTTAATCATTATTTTTGCATATACTGAAAAAAAAAAAAAAAAAAAAAACAAATAATGCCTTAGTATCATTATCAGAAAGTAGTTTTGACTTTGAGAATCCCCAGAAAGGGCCTCAGGAATCGCCAAGGGTCCATTCACCACAATTCCAGAACACTGCTGTATTAGAACTGAATACTATTTGTAACTTAATTTCAAGCATGGACTTCTCTAAACATCTTTCTAACTCACTCCAGTCCTTCCTTTGCCCACACCCTAGTTCCCTCTTCCTCTACATACTCACCTACCCAGAATCTCAACTGGTTAAATCCAAGTCTCTCCTACTTAACTTATATATAAACAGCTGAATATAGCTAAAGAAAAAGCACTCCAACACTGACTTGTCTCACTTTAAAGTCATAACCACTAAAAAAAAAAAAAACAGTGAGTTCTTACTACCATGTTTCCCCAGTTACCCTTTCTTCCAGTCTAGGACCTGTCTTTAAACCTCAAACACCTTTTCCTCCATCTTTACAATCTGCTGATGAATGACCTTGCTTATTTCACTATGAAAACAGTAGAAATAATGGAATATCCTCCCACAGATTCTATCAACCTACTTACAAATATATCTCATGCTCTGTCTTCCTCTGTTACAGAACCAACAGTCCAAGTGCACTGGAGGAATCCAGTGCACTCCTCCTCTTGTGCACTGGATTTCATATTCTCTTTGGATACTCAAGGACAGTGCTCTTACAGTTTCCCCCCCTCCCTCCTGCATCATAAAAATAATTCTCATTTTATTGGGTCATTTCCAAGAATATACCAACTTGCTGCAATAACTCCCATCTTAAAGAGGAAAAAAAAATCCCATAAACCCACATCTCCCAACAACCAGTTTCATATTTTTGTTCTTTTATGACAACACTCCAAGAGTTGTCTATAAAGACTGCTACCAGTTCCACTACTCCCATTCTCTCTTGAATCCACACCTCTAAGGCTTATCCCAGTATCTCCACAGGATCACAGTTACCTTCTCCTTGATCAATTTAAAGGTCAATTTTTACTTCTTATCTTACTCAAACAGCATCCCTTGATTTAGCTGATTAATTCTTCCTAAAAACTCTTCACTTGGCCTCTGGTATTTAAGGAAGACAGAGGGAAAAGACAAAAAAGCATTTGATAACTGAGGGCCCAGTATCTTAGTACTATGAAACACAGCTACAATTTCTGCATAGTTTCTTGGGGAGTGGAGAGAAGACCATGATGTTGAATTCAGTTTTAGATCTCAAGCTTGAAAGGGTAACAGAACAACTCAGTGGAAATGAAATCATAAGGATAGTATTCAATTCCTTCACAACATTTGGTGAACGACCAACTTTCAAAGAGTTCATTCAGTGCAGTAGAGGAATATTCACCAAACCATGGCCTGCAAAAAGGCTTTAGATTGTCCCTAAAGGCCTCATAGTTCTCATGAAACACGAACTTCTATTACCCACATTTTACATATGGGGCACTTAAAGGGTAGTTTGCTCGAAATCACTGCGTTATTACGGAGCAGAGCTAAGATTTAGGTGTACGTCTGTGGGACTCCGACTCTCAAGCTTTCTAAGCAAAATCTTTAAACTGTTTCTTGCACGAAAAATCAGGAAACTTTAATAGGATGAGTGCCAATTTTAAAAATTCTAGATTGACTAGGAATTTTCTTCAAAGTAAACAGCAAAAATAACAATATATGCATACCTGGCACTGTCCTTCCCATAATTCCCTACTTACTGGCAATTACATGACTGTCTTACTATTTCACAAATACGTTTCTCCTTGGCAGGTTTGAGCACACTCATTAACTCTAAAATGAGGCTGGCAAGCCGTAAAACTTATCTACTACAGGTGAAATCATAGGCCGAGTCTCTACTTGCTTATCCCTTTTCCATTATTTCCTCACAGCCCTGAAAGGGATGCTGGGGAAAAGAAAGCACAGGCCTAAAGCTGCCTCGGTCTATTTCCAGCAGCAAAAAACTAGATAAATAAACCCATTCATAAAATTATCATTGTGCAACCCAGGCTCTTCCCAAGCAAGAGCTGTGCTTGCAAACTACAAAACATGAGGTAAGGTAGAGCTTGTGGACGCCTCGCCAAGAACGTTCTTGGCAGCAGGAACCCAGTTCGAGGTAGAGAACGTAGCCTGACAAAACAACCTAACCTCAAATTAAGCCCAAACCTAACCCCTTCGCCCACCCCGCCCCCAGCCCGGCCAGACGGAAGCTCGTAGAGGAAGAGCCCAATGAAGTCGTCACCTTCAGGAGACATCCTCTGTCATAATGCTCGCAGCCCCGCCGCCCTTTCTCTGGGCCTCGGGCGCCATCTTCCCGCGCCAAGGCCGCCATCTCCTCTACCTCCCCTTACGCTCCAAGGACCCTTCTCCTAGGATGAAAACTACGCACAGAGAACCAGTGCCGCCCTAGCACACCCCCTCCCGGAGACAGCTGCCACCAGAGCCAGTATGGCGACTGAGCACGTGACCCGGGGCAATCGGATTTCCGGTTGGCGGGACGGAAGCGAAGGGAGACGCAATCTCTGTCGTCGATGTTAGTCTTTGCGTTCGCTGCTAACGGTAATAACTCTTAGGTTGCCTCTTCTTTCCCCACCCCATGGCTTCCCGCCCGAACTCTGGGCGCGGTTGGGGCGAGGAGGACAGCAACGGTGCGGAGAGCCCGGCGACGTCCAGCGACCTCCGGAGAAGGGTCCCTCTCTGGCCGCGTCCGCACTATTGACAGAGTGGCCCCTCCCTCTTTCCCTGCGGGAGCTGGGAGCCTCGAGAAAGGGGCGGAGCTCGGCCCGCCTCTGGGCTACGAGTGGGTGCCCGGGCGCGCACTGCTTCTGCTGGGCACGTCCGCACTCACTAGTGCCTGGAGCTGCGTTCTTCTTTTTGTGCTCCCCTACCCCTGTACTTGCTCTTCATTCCTTCAAAATAGGTATTAACATTTACTTGTGCCAGTCACCAGCTAGGTCTTGGGGACAGACAGTGAGGAAGAACACGCCCCTCCTTTCCGTCCGGGAACTTACAGACTGGTGGGGGAGAAAGACCTCAGAGAATATCTGAAATAAATGTAAGACTGCAACTTTGAGAAGTGCTAGAATGAAGTGTGTGATCTATGAGAGCTAATGCCAGAGGGGATCTGACTTAATCAGAGAGTCAAGGAAGGTTTCCCCGGGAAAGCAACACGGGCTGAAAGTTGAGGATGGGTTAGAATGCCAGGAGGAGTTTGGGTGTGCTAAAGCCCCGTGGAGAGGGACGGTGGAAAGAAGCAGTGGAAAGGAATTGTATAAATAAGCCCTAGGAATTGAAATCATATGCTTGAGCACGTGCATAGCTAAACGTGACTTGCCTTATTAAAGAACCAAGCCCCTGGAAGTTTTTATGAGCAAAGCTACAGGTGTGGGAAGAAAGTTTTTGCCTTTGGCTTTCTAGCATGATTTTGCTTTACCTAAAATGTACTGAAAAAGGTAAATATGTTCCCCTTAGCTTTGAAGTTACTAACTCTGAACTTTAATTTTCTTTCAGTTCTGTTATGAGTTGCTAAAATCATGGTGAAATGTTGCTCGGCGATTGGATGTGCTTCTCGCTGTTTGCCAAATTCCAAATTAAAAGGACTGACATTTCACGTGTAAGATTTTGCTGAAGTTAAGCCAAGTACTTTAGAAAGCAAAAAAGCAGTTTTATTTAAAATTTCAGTTTTGAATGTTAGTTCCCAAGTTCTTTTTAAATAATTTCTAGTTAAATTTGAAGTGACAGTGATATCTTCACATTTTTATAATTTAAAGGTTTAAAATACCTGCCAAGGCATCTTGCTGGTTAACAAAAATATCATCCAAGTCATGATTGCTAGCATTACTTTGCACTTTAACATACCACAAAGAAATGCAGTGTTGTTTACATGTAGTTTATAATCTGAATGAAAGATCATTGCCCAAATGTACTCTGTCCTTTAAGTTTACAAGCATCAAGTTTAGGCTGTAGAGAGAAAATATAAATTACAAGTTCAGACCAATAATTCTCTAGCTGTACTGCACTTAAATCAAGATTATTCTAATAGCCACTCTTCTGACAGTATAGGAAGGAAGGAGCAATAAAATTTAATAATTATTCATTTGCTAAAGGTTTATTGTGCTGCTTTTCTGACAGGCACTGTGCTATGTGCTAGAGAAAGATCTAGTAAGTATTCTGCTTGGTATGAGGAAATCAAAAGTGAGTATATGTCCTCTACCTTATTCTGGAAAGGATTTGAACCAGCTTAGAAAAGTAGAAAAAGTGTAAGGTTTTGGGCCTCTAGATCTCAAAATAGTTCTGATCTCAGGAAGGCCAAAATGCAGGTGTTCCCTGCATTCATTCACTAAGTTCTTACAGACTAAGTTGTGTATTAAATGCTCTGCTGAGCAACTTTGTGATGCTAACAGAATAAAAATCACAGAGGCTCTTTTCTGGGATAAATTCTGGGTATTACTTCAGATAGGAAAAGGCCCAAGTGATGTTCTTTATCATCTATGGATGAAGACAAACCTTCAGTTGTGGATATTACTATAAAGTATTAAATATCCTTTGAACTTTTTTATAACATGAGAAAATTTAAATGGGGGTCATTAATCTACAGTATGATTGGTAGAAAAATCTATTAAAACTGAAAGCATAGATCTTGATGGTTTCCATAATATTTCCCAAGAGTAATAACAAACTAGTTAAGGAATTGATTTAGTCACAGCCTTAATTCAAAAATAATATCAATAGTATTTAATTTTAAAAGTCTTTTTATTTTTATTTTTCTAGATTCCCCACAGATGAAAATGTCAAAAGAAAATGGGTATTAGCAATGAAAAGACTTGATGTAAATGCTGCAGGCATTTGGGAACCTAAAAAAGGAGATGTGTTATGTTCAAGGCACTTTAAGAAGACAGATTTTGACAGAAGTGCTCCAAATATTAAACTGAAACCTGGAGTCATACCTTCTATCTTTGATTCCCCATCTCACTTTCAGGTTTGTTTATGAGATACCACTTACCATCATTACTCACTCTTTATGGTACTATTGAAGAAGCTTCACCATACTTGCTTTGAAATCCTTAAGTTTTTAAATATGTAAACTGCTGCTTCACCCTTTGTAACATGTAGTAGGAGTATTTTACCAGTAATATTTTATCTGAAATATTTGTACATTACTAAGGTTTGATGAAGTGGACTGACCCTAGGAGTTAGCATAACTCAAGATTTGTATCTGAAACAGAGGAACATCAGAGGGTCGACAGTCCTCCTCATGCTTGAGCAAAAGTCAAGAGCAGATCCTCCATCAGGACCAAAATAGACTTTTAGAGCCACATTCATTCAGACTTAAAGCCTAGGTAGGACTGAAAGGAAGAAAACCAAAATGTGGTAAGAACAGGAGAATGTAAGGAGCTAAGAGGTGAGAAAAAGAAAATAACAGGATTGGGTAAGTAAACCCTAGTTGAATTCTGTTTTTTCTCAGTTATATTAGTGCCAGGGGCTGGCTGCCTCCTCAGTACCTTTCTTGACTTCACATACCTGGAAGTGTATTTGCTTCCAAAAACTTTAAACTGACTAGTTCCAATGTGGAAAGTTTCATTACAATAGCAGGGAAAGGTATGTCCTTCCTGGCTGCTGGAAACAAGGGAAGTAGCCCACAACTGTGAGCTGCGCCCACGCGGTCCTTGTGGCTTTCTGCATTCCTTCCCATTGTGGCACCTGGGTTATCAGAGACTGCCTCACTTTCTTTCCTATTAATAAATGTGCAGTGTCTTGTGCAATTTTCTCTAAAGGTTTTTTCCATACAGTAAGGCGTCATTTATCTGTAATGTAAAGAGGACCTTAAGTAATGTGGGCCCAATAATTCAAATAAAGCCTAAGTTACTAACTTTCAAAAACTATTTTCTAATCACATAATGTAGACATAATACTGTTAACACTCTGGTGGGTATGTTTTCAGTCATTTGTACATGTGTGTTTGTGTATATCCTCTTTCTTATTTGCTTCTGTTTCTTTTTTTAAAAAGAAATTACTTATTGTGTGCCAGGCATCATTCTAAGCACTTTACATATATTATTCATTCATTTAGTCCTAACAACAGTCATATGAGATAAATGCTATTATTATTCTCATTTCACCATTTGGGGAAACTGAGGACCAGGGAAACTGCGTGCCAGAGAACTGGAATAGGTCACATGGCTATTAAAAAGGCAGAGGCTGGAATTGAACCCAGGTATTTTGGCTCCAGGGTAACTATTGTTTTCCATGATGTTAAATACAGACTGCAGCAAAAGTTGTTCCTGTGGAAAATGATACAAGAATAAACTTTTACATACTAACAGCTGTAAACCTACATTTGCCCTCTTCTGTATTTTTTCACAACAGTGGCTTTCAACTGTTAGCCTACGTAAAACTTATCCAGAAGCTTGTTTAAATGCAGAATCCTTTGCCTCTCTTTCACAGAATTTTATTCAATAAATTTGTGTTAGAGTCTAGGTATCTGCACTTTACAAGCACCCCACATGATAGCGTTGCAGTTCTGTAGATCACATTTTTAAGAGAATGCTTATATAGAACATCAATTTTTTAAACTTTACATTTAAGTATGACGTACACAGAAAAGTGCACACATCATAAGCATATATATACACACACACACACATATCAGTGAATTTTCACAAAATGAATACTCTCATGTAACTCCCCTCAGACCAAGCTATAGGATGTTACGAGCGCCCCAGAAGCCTCCCTCATGCTCCTTCCCAACCCTGCACCCAGAAGGGCAGCCGCTGTCACTGTCAGTGATGTAAATGGAGTCATACAGTGTATACTCTGGCTTCCTTAGCTCAACACTTTTTGTGACTCATCCACGTTGTAGCATGTGATAGTAGTCCATTTGGGAGTTTTTTTGCACTATAATACTTCATGTTATAAATAAATTTAATTTCCCCATTCAACTACGAACATCTTAGTCTATGTCTTTTGATGCACTTATGTACACTTTTTTGAAGAGTATACGCACACTTCTGTTGGATGTGGGATTTCTGGGTCTCAGGGATGTGTATGTAGATCGCTGCTATAGAACATAACTACGCTCATTATCATTATTCTTTTTTAGGAAAATTTGTGTTTCTAGATGAACTTTATTTAGAGTAATTTGGGGGAAGTTCCTTAAGAATAATTTCAGTGGAATTTAAAATTTCCACTGGCTTAACAGCAGTTTCCATGAAAAGAAATGTATTAATTTTACTGTAATTAGGAAGGAATAAAAACTTTGAAAGGACAGAAGTATCTACCATAATTGTTGTTAACAATTCCCAACAGGAGAAAAGAGAAAAACTTCACTGTAGAAAAAACTTCATCCTCAAGACCCTTCCAGTCACAAACCACAACCGCCAGCTTGTTGGTGCTTCCTCGTGTATTGAAGAATTTCAATCCCAGTTTGTTTTTGTGAGTAAAATTACTTACTGAGCTAATGTTGGTATTTTTAAGATGAATTTGCCCTATCCATTAGTATTAAAACTATTGAAATCTTGTAAAAAAAATTAGGTGTTTGAGAATTTTTTTAATCTGTAATATCCAAAACTACTAGTGTTTCCCAGGCCATTATAATGCAATAATAATATAGAAGTAGTTAATCCTTCAGTTACATACCTAGTTCAGATAATGCTTTCACAAGGATATTTCAACCAAGAAATTACAATAATTACTTCCTCCCCTTAGGTACTATATTTTTATATGGAAATATCTAATTTTAAAAATAGTTATATCTTTAGTTTTTAAAGAACAGTTATACACATGCAGAGTAGTTAATATTGCATTCACTTATTCATCTTACTGTCTGTTCATCTCAGAACCAGGCCTGGAGTCCAAATCTCTTTTACTACCTTGATTATTATAGCTTTATAATAATTCTTTAAATCAGGTAGTCTTCCAACTTTGTTCTTTTTCAAAGTCGCTTTGGATATTCTGTGTTCTTTGCATCTATTTTATGAATTTTAGAACCACTTTATAAATGTCTACCAAAAAGCCTGCTAGAATTTTGACTGACATTGTGTTGCAGCTACAGATCATTTGGGAAGAATCATCATCTTAATAAGACTAATTTAAGTCTTTCAACCCATGAACTGATGATATCTCTTCATTTATTTAGGTTTTTAACCTTTCTCAGCAATGTTTTATTGTCTTCAGTGGACAGAGCTTTCACTTCATTTTTATAAATGGTATTGTTTTATTTACTGCTACTGTATGGAAATACAATTGATTTTTATGTATTGATATGGTATCTGGAAAACTTGCCAAACTCACATGTTAATTATCAAAGCTTTTTGTAGAAGCTACCAGATTTTCTACATCATGGTGTGTGTCATTAAAAAGTTTTTTAATTCTTTCTTTAAATATGAATAACTCATTTCTTTTTCTTGCTTTGTTGTACTGCCTTAAATCAAGGGCTATGCCAAATAGAATTACTAAGAACTAATATCTGCCTCACTACTATTTTATTTTTAATTTTTATTTATTGATTTTAGAGCAAGAGAGAAACATTGATATGTTGTTCCACTTAGGCATTCATTAGTTGATTCTTTTATGTGCCCTGACCAGGGGTCAAACCTGCAACGCTGGCGTATTGGGATGATGCTACAACCATCTGAGCTACTTGCCCACAGCTTCATGCTTTGCTCCTAATTTTAGGAAGAAAACATTCAGTCTTTTACTATTAAAGACATTAATATGATATTAACTAGTTTTTTGTAAATACCTTTTATCACGTTGAGGACATGCCCTTCTATTCCTAGTTTGGCTGACAGTTTTTATCAGAAAATAATGTTAATTTTGTCAAATGATTTTTTTTATATCTATTGAGAGATCATATTGTTTTTAGCTTGTTAATGTTTAGTTACATCAATTGATTTTTCAATGTTAAACCAGACTTGCATTCCTGGAATAAACCCCACTTCTTAATGTTGCATTATGTCTTATATATATTATTGTATTTGATTTATTGAAATTTTGTTTAGAATATTTTCTTACATGTTCAAGAGTGATATTGGCCTAGTTTTCTTTCCTTTTAGAGTTTTTGTCTGGTTTCAGTATCAGAATAATGATGAACTCAAAAGAATGAGTTAGACAATATTGCCTCCTTTTTTGATTTTCTCTTCAAGCTTGTATAGAATTGGAAGTATTTCTTCTATAAATATTTGGTAGAGTTCTCTAGCAAAGCTATCTAGTCCTGGAATTTTCTTTGTGGAAAAGATTGTTTGGTAGCTTGTATTTTCTAAGAGATTCGTTCCTTTTATGTCAGTTGTCATGTTTATTAGCTTAAATTGTTCATAATATTTCCTTATTATCCTTTTAATATCTGTAAGATCAGTAGAGATATCATCTCATTTCCAATATTGATAATTTGTTTCTATTCTCTTTTATTGTTGATCAGTCTGCCTAGAGAGTTATCAGTTTTATCAATTCATGTCAAATAACTAGCTTTCATTTTCTCACTTGTTTTTGTCTTTGTTTCTTACTTCACTGATCTCCACTCTCATCTGTGTAATTTCATTTCTGCTTATTTCAGTAAAATTTTGTCATCTTTCTAGTGTCTTTCGATGGAAGCTGAGGTCATTGATTTGAGGCTTCTTCCTTTTTGATATTGGTATTTAGTAATATTAATTTTTCCCTAAGTATTGTCTTAGCAGCTTTCCACAAGTTAAATGTTCTTTTTTCATTTTTATTTAGTTTAAAATGCTTCCAAATTCAATTTTGATTTGTTCTTTGGCCCATTTGTTTAGAAATTTGCTATGTAGCTTTCAAATATTGGAGAATTTTCAAAATACGTTACTAATTTCTAGTTCTGTTGTGGACAGAGAATATACATTACATGGCTTGAATGCCTTTAAATTTTTTGAGGCTTATAGCCCAGAATATGGTCTATCTTGGAAAATGTTCTCTGTGGATTTGCAAAGAATGTATGTTCTGCTCACGTTAGCTGCAATGTTTTATAAATGTCAGTGTGATTGAAGTGTTTGATAATGCTGTTCAAGTCTTCATCATTACTAAATTTCTGTCTATTTGTTTTTATTGAGAGAGGTGTTTAATCTTCTAGTATAATTACAGATTTGTCTAATTCTTGCAGCTGTCAGTATTCGCTTCTTACATTGTGCAGCATTGTTATTACATACTAAATATTTAGTATTATTGTAGCTTGATAAATTAACACCTTAGTTATTAAGAAATGGCCTTCTTTATTCATGGTAATATCCTTTGTCTGAATCTACATTGTCTGATAGTAATATACCCACTGAGGCTCTCTTTTTATTAGTGTTATCATAGAATATCTTTTCCCACTCCTCTACTTTCAACCTATTTGTGTCTTTTTGTCTTTGAAGTACATTTTTTGTAGGCAGCACATGCTTTTGGGTCTTGAATTTTTTTAATCTAATCTGATAATTTCTGCCTTTTAATTGGGTTATTTAAACCCTTTACAATTAATGTGATTATTGATATGGTTTGGTTTAGGAATCTTGCTAACAAGTAATCTATAATCTTAGTTGTTCCCTATTTTTTCTATTTACATTATTTGTTCCCATTTTCTTCATTTTCTGTTTTTTATTGAGGGGAGATTAATTTAATTATTTTATGATTCCATTGTATCCCCCTCCTTTTTATTTTTACTCATTAGCAATAACTGTTTTATTTTAATAGTTGCTTTTAGGTCTATAACATCCATCTTTAATTTGTCACAGGCTACATTATAAGTGATATTAAGCTACTTAATATTTAGTATAAGAATCTTACAATAATATACTTTTATTTCTCCAACCTTTGTGCTATTACTTGTTATACATTTCACTTTTACATATGAACCCCACACTACATTATTATTACTTTGTTGAAACAGTAAATTATCTTTTAAAGAGATTTAAATAACAAGAAAAAATCTTTTATGTTACCCATGTAGTAGCCATTGCCAATGGTTTTTATTCCTCTGTTTCAGTCCATATCATTCTGTCTGTCTTTAACATTTCTTATAGTGCAGCTATGCTGGTGATAAAGTCTTTCAATTTCTATATGTCTTCAAAAAGCCATTATTTAGTCTTTATTTTTGAAACATTTTCAATAGATATCAAATTCTAGATTGACAGTTTTGGAGTTTGTTGATTTTAGTTCTTTAAAGATGTTGCTACTCTGTATTCTCACAAATATTGTTTCTAATGACAAATTTACTGTCATACTTTATCCTCTTTACCTACATTTCTTTTTTCTTTCCTTTTAAGAATTTTTCAATGTTTTTGAATAATTTGATTATGATACACCTTGGTGTAGTTTTCTACACATTTCTTCTGCTTGGGATTTGTTAAGCTGCTTTATCTGTGGGTTTATAGTGTTTATCACACTTGGAAAATTTTTGGCTATGATTTCTTCAAATATTTCTTTTACCTCAACTTTTCTTCCTTCTCCTTCGGGGAATCTAATTACACGTACATTAGGCTATCTGCAGTTGTGCCACCACTTACTGATTCTCGGTTCCCTTTTGTTAAATACTCCCTTTTCTCTCCGTAGTCCCTTCTGGGCAGTTGCTATTTCTTGACCTTCAGTAGTCTTTTTCTTCTGAAATGTCTAATCTGCTGTTAATTCCCTCCAAAATATTTTTCACCTCACACCTTATATAGTTTTTGTTTCTAGATGTTCTATTTTATTTTTTGTGTATCTTTCATGTCTCTACTTAACTTTTGAAGATACAGAATACAGTTTTAATAACTTCCTCAATTCCCTTGTCTACTAATTCTAACACGTACATCAGTTCTGGGTTGGTTTCTGTTGATTGGTTATATCATAGTGACTCATATTTTCCTGCTTCTTTGATGCCTGGTAAGTTTTGTGTGCCACACATTGTGGATTTTACTTAGCTGGATGCTGGATAGGTTTGTGTCCTATATTCTCGACTTTGTTCTGGGATGTAGTTAGGTCATTTGGAAACAGTCTGATCCTTTCAGGTTTAACTTTGGTAGGCAGGACCCGAACAGTACTCAGACATTTTTGTTCTCCACTACTGAGGCCAAGACCCTTCCGTATACTCCATGCCCCATGAATCCTGAAGGTTTCTCTGGTGGAAGCATGGCTATGCCCTGTGAGCATAGTGCACTACTGGTCTTTTTTGGTCATTCATTCTTCGGCCTTGAACAGTTGCCCACACATGTGCTCTGATCTCAGTCAGAATAATATTGTGGGGGGAGAGGGGGAGCTTCTGCAGATCTCCAGCGTTCTCTCTGTGCAGATCTCTCCTCTCTAGTTCTTTGTCCTGTGAACTGGAGCCACCTTAGTCTCCCTGGATGCTTTGCACTATCTTTTCAATTCAGTTCACCAAGCTCTGCCTGTGTTTCCCCTCCCTGCACTGAGACCTACAATCTCTCTCAAGGGAGTGAGCCACAGCGGGCGATCAGAGGGTCATCTCTTTGCTTCCCATCTCTCCACCATCGCTTCCTTCCTTGACTGCTGTTCATTATCTCAAAATGTATTTTAGATGGGAGTCACTCCAGTCTCTGTGATTTCTGGCTGGAAACAAAAGTCCTCACTTATTTTAATACTAAACAAAAAGCTTTTCAAAATTATTTTATAGTACCTTTATACATGTCAGTGTTATTTTCCCTATTTTCAAATTTAAAATAGGTATAGCAAACACAAGCATAATCATAAAAAATATTTAGAGAACAAATTATCTCTTTAAAAATTCAAGGCCAGAGTCCTCTCTAAATGCATATCACCCAGCCCAAGGACCTGCTCCAGTCAGTGCTCCTTCCCTTATAAAGTCAAATATTCATCAAAATAAAGTAACTCATTTACAAGTTTAAGAATGGAAGTTTGTTTTATAGATAAAACTTAAACTTAGCAGCCCCACATATAGGGAACAAAAGCTGTATAGTCATTGTGAGCACCATACCTCCTAAGGAGAAGCGCATCCCACCCAAGTATTCTGCACTCCTCACATCTACCTAGGCTTAGCCCAAAGAAAGAGGCCCCAGACGCCTGAAACACTGATGCCACCCTCATCCTCTCCTTATGTTCTTTAAACCTCTTGCTGGCACCAACTTGGAGACCTTCTGTAAGCCCAGTAAATGGAGAAACAGCTGAGCCTAGTTATAAGCTTTTAGGTACTTGCCTGTCTGGTTTACTAACTTGGTGTTTATGTTTTTAGGAACATAGCTACAGTGTAATGGACAGTCCAAAGAAACTTAAGCATAAATTAGATCATGTGATCAGCGAGCTAGAGGACACCAAGAAAAATCTGCGGAATGTTTTAGACCGAGAGAAACGTTTCCAAAAATCATTGAGGAAGACAATCAGGGAATTAAAGGATGAATGTCTCATCAGCCAAGACACAGCAAATAGACTGGAAGCTTTCTGTTGGGAGCATTGTCAGGAGAGCACAGAACGAGACTATATTTCATGAAATAATCTTGTGTTATGTTCTGCCTAAAGTTGACATTGGTACGGCTTTTTAGAAAGTAATTCTTATTTAGCATCACTAAATATCCATCATTTAGAGTGCTTCTTTGGATCCTCTGCAGCATTATGCATTATAGTTGTTATCCAAAGACTTTTTTTTAAGACATGCAGAAATATGTGCTAGTTATCATGTTTTTGTGTGACTTGTGACAATTACGTTTTTATAGATCTAAACTAGTGCCAGGCCACTGTTGTAAGGTGTTAAAAGATCGAGAAAATTTCTCGGGACTAAGGAAGTCATACCAAATCAGCCATGGTAAGCTGTAGTAGTAGGAACTAGGCACTTCTTCAGCAGCATCAGATTTTTTACTTCAAAGGAATACTTTCATTATAATTTGCTTCGGTACTCTTTATGATAAATATGTTGAATTATACCTTTTTTTTGAATTGTACTTTAAATGCATCTTACTTCATTTATAACAATGTCAGTCTTGAATCCAATCCAAGGTGCTTTTGTTAGCAGTAATGCCAAAGATACAAGACACCCTATGGTACTGACTCTGAGAACAGCATACAGTGCAGATCTTTTGGCTTTTAAAGTTGTCCAGAGACAAGCTCAGTTTTCCAGTATAGTACACTATTCTTCCTCACTAGGAGCACTTTGACGTTAACCTGCATAGCTTTAAAAAATTTTTAGAAAGGGTGATAAGTCTGATTTTTTTAATACTAGTTATTCAGATACTTCTGAACATTTGGTTTTATGACTGTTATTTCATCATAAGATAGATCTTCAAAATCTGAATGCCAGTACTAGATGAACACTTTTAATGATGCTTTATATTTTACAGAAAGTATTGTAATATTGCTGACATTTTTTTTTTAAATACAAAAAAAGAAACCATTAAAAATAAATGATGTAGCTCTTCTAGTTGAAATAAGAATTGTAGAAAGGGTTACACTATTTTTCTTTAACTAGAAGAGTAGATTACCATCCAAGAGCTTTTATTTAGCAAAATAGGTAAGAAAAACAGCAGCTTTAGAATAGTTTCTTACTGAATATACAGATAATAACTCTTAGCTATTTTCTGATTGAGCCAAGTGTCAGAAATTTTGTTTTTTTCCCCCAATTTCTTAGAAAAAGCAACTGAAATTAAGAGTCATAAATATTGTGGATTAGAATAAGATTTACTAGCCCACAGTCAAATTCTACTTTAAAGTATATGAACATATATGCGTCTCATTCAGTCATCTATGCTATAGTAGTTAGAATTTGAGTATCAATTGCTTTAGTGTATTAATTAGAAATGAACTGCATTTTGTGCTAAAACGTTCATTATACTTTTATTTGTGTTATATTAATATTTGTGTTATATTAATATCCATAAGGATACACAGTCACTTGAATTTTTTATATTTAAGAATTTTTTGTTTTAATGCATGTTATGTTTTTGTGTAGGATTCCAAACCTTACGTCTGAATGGGTTTTTACCCACATTTGAGAGATTAGCATTATGCTAACAAATCACTGAGGTCATATATTTTTTCTATCTTAAAAAGAACTCATTAGCTGCCCATTATTTATTTTAGTTATTTAATTTTGAATTCATAATGGACACTCTAAATAGGAAATTTGGGTATGACCCTAGGTTTTATGGATATTTTGTGATAGAGATGGAAAAATTTTCCCTCACCCTATTTTTGAGCATAAAAATTAAAGTCAAAGGATAATGAAGAAAAGTATAAGGACGGATCCAAAACAGTGTGTCCAAATTTGAGCTCTCTACAGGTTGCTTAGAATAAATGAAGCCTGGGAGACCTTTGCAAAAGTCAAGCCCAGCCTCTGCCACTCTCACAGTTGCCAGTCACTTTTACTACCTGTGTTTGCAGTGATTGCAGTCCTTGTGTTCTTTTTCACTGAGAGAGAACTGGGGGAAAAGTATTAGTGTCGTCAATGACCTGGCGCCACCCAGTTGCTCTTTATTTTTACGGAGAAATGATTAGCAGTAGAAACATAACACAACAAACAAGGTCCTCCCCACCTGCCGCCCAAACAAACCTGAACACCGTGTGTACCTCAGTCCACTGTTCCCAGAGAACACTTCTTAGCCTGGGGTCACACTGTCCTGTGCAGAGCAAAGCAGTCATCCCCCATCCAGAGGTTCCTCAAGCAACCCCAGGCCAACCTAAGGGTTTCACCTTGCTTTAAAGCTTGGAGTGGCCTCTGGATTCTGGAACAAACCGATACACCAGTTCAGCCTCAGCACCAAATCGGGTACAAAGGACCTGACATGACATTTTTCTCCATGTTCAAGTCTTTAGACTTTGGTTGCTAAAGACAGTCACAATTACATCATACTCTTTAATTTGAGGAAAGATGTATTAAAATCTATAGTTTCATAAAAAGGTAAAATTTTGGGACAACTGTTATAACAATAAAAATGATTTTTAAAAATATAAGACAAAGAAAAAATAAACATTAAAAAAGTTAAAATTACAGAAATAATTGGGGGTGAAGAATCCATTAACATGTTTAAAAAATAAAATATTTTCTTTAGTGATGTGCTCTGTGTGGTTTTTATACATTTAGTTATTCAGTAAAATAAACAGAAAATGCAAGAGTTTATATACAATGGTTTTTCTTTAATTTTTTCCACATTTTTCCCTCCACCAAGATCTCTAATATCACAGAGTCTGCTAGGTTAGATGTCCCAAGTGGCAGGCCTGCTGCCCCACCATGTGGACCTACCATAGAGCCCTTTCCTGCTCAGGGCCCCACTCGGAACCGGCAGCCTTTCATGTCACCCAGTATGGGAGCGGTACTCTTTGGTGTGAAATACGCTGCCTTCAAAACCCAATGAGGCCTGTTAAGCATTGTGCTTTCATCTTCATAGTGAAATGCCAGTTGTACTAATGTGTCTAGTACTTCAGTGGGGGTGTTGTAGCATGCCCTGATCGCTGGACACTCCCCTCAAATTTTCCTGATGTGGGCCCCGATGCCTTTCTCCTCAGTGTGCACTATTGTATTGGGTGACACACGTGCTCAATAGATTTGATACCACAGCGTCTTAAAACGTAAGCATCTGAGCCTCATTCAGTCTCATTAATTTACTGAGGCACATAAAGAAGTTTATAGGCTAACATAGTTAATGTACTAACCCATCACGTGTAGTATTTTCAAAGCCTCATACACTATTGTGAGGGATATAAAGATGAGGCATCCATACCTACAGGGACACACAAGTATATAACTCAAATACAGAGAAGTGGGCCACTGGCAGAACTGTGGCCATTAAAGAGGGCACTGAGATTATGAGACTACCAGAGCCTCAAAATTCCTTTTAAAGTTCTGTCCTAGGACCTGAATTCTGTTACCACCCTCCTTGGATGTGACAGTAAGACACCAAACCACCCGGGAGAGAACCCAACAGACCTAGGTTCCAGTCCCAAACCTGCCCTTTTATTACGAATGGAACCCAGACTAAAGTTAACTGAACCTCTCTGAGCATTTACAAAGTGGACAATAATACTTTCCTCACACACTTGTGTGAGAATTGTGTGAACTGTATTTAATTCTCTGTAAAACATAAGGCCATACAGTGAGCACTCTGTATATTCTTCTTCTTCCTTCAAATCCCATGCCAGATGTAACAGGAAGATGGGCAAAAGTAAGAGAGGGAAATGTGTTTGACAGGGAACAACAATAGTACAGGCAACAGTAGCCAGGTGGCTGTTTGTGCCTTGACTGTCACCCTTGTGGCAGCTCAAGAGCAGGGAAGGAACACTCTCCAACTGAAAGAGAAAACTTTATTTGATCACCGTCCTCTCCATTCTCCCAATCTCATCCTAAAAAGCCATTTAATCCATCATAGATATAGCTTTCATTCATTCATTCATTCACTCATTCATTCAACTTCATAAAGCATGCTAGATGGTGCTACTCAAAATATGGTTCAGAGACAAGTGTACAAGTTAAGGAGCTTGCAACAGAATGTAAATCAGCTACATCTGGGAGCACACACAGTTTGGTCAATATTTTTTTCATAGCAAGACTTTATCAGTGAATAAAACTGTGTTGATCTACATTCTGGAACAAACACCTTATTCCATTCTGGACCAGTAAAGAAGAGTTCACAGGGCAGCAGTTTTGAATAGCACTGTCTCAGGGTATCTAGTCACTAGTTATGTCTCTTTGAATTAATCTTAGCTCATTGATTTGTGGACAGTTGACAACAGAAGAGTCCCCAGCAGATTGGTGTCAGCAAACTTCCCAAATGTTTGTGATAGAGCTTGGGCAGTAGAAAGATAACATCACATCTGACTCAGCAGATCTGGGCCTCATGCTTTTGAAAACACAAGTGTTTTATTCAACAGAGATAGCAAAGTGTACAGGCTGCTCGGAATGCTAACCGCAAACACTGGTGATGAGCACCTTGTGGGCATTCCTCTGCAAACTACTCAGCATACAATTTAGCTAAAAATGAAGGATCCTGCTATTTATGGAAGAGAGAGATTGTGTAATGGCATAAAATGTTGCCAGGCTATGCAGCAAATGTTCAGGAAATTACTTCTGAGATCCTGAACATTTCAAAAAATATTTTCGTTGCCACTCTCACTATAACTCTTACAGATGATGAGCCTTAAGAATAGGGAATGTTTGAGGTGTACATTTCACCTTTTTGTGGCCATCACCATTATCTGGCCACATTTTGTTGAAAAGAAGGGGAATGATTTTAACCAGCATTAAATTGCGGCTATTCAAAAAATCACATAAGCTCCTGTAGGGACTGGAATTTTTTTTTTGAAATGTTAATCCTCACCCAAGGATATGCTTATTGATTTTTAGAGAGAGAGGAAAGGAGGGAGGGTGGAAGGAGGATGGAGAGACAGAGAGAGAGACACCAATGTGAGAGATAAACATCAATCAGTTGCCTCTTGTACATGCCCTGACGGGGAATCAAACCTGCAGCCTTTTTGGTGTATGGGATGAATGCTCCAACCAACTGAGCCACCCAGCTAGGGTGGGACTGGAAAATTTTAGAGTAAAATGAAACTATATAATTTAAATTTTGGCAAGTTATTTTTAAATGTACCTTATGGCACAGGAACTTTGCATGTGCCCAAAGAGGGCTACAGGAGGATTGTTCATAAGAGCAGAAAATGGAAAGCAACCCAAATTCCATCAAATAAAACTATGGTGCACCCATATAAGGCTGTAATCAACAATTCAAAAGAAAGAGATCAATCTGTATGTATTGGTATGAAGAGAAAAGACATTTTAAGAGAGAAGAAATAATTTAGATATCAACTCAAAATATCCTGTTTACATAAAAAAATTTCAATCCACCTACAAAACAATTTCTAGTTGTGTATGTGTATAAATACATAGAAAAAGGAATTGAAGGATATCTGCCAAATTGTTAAAGGTGCTTAAATCTGCAGAGGAGCATATAGTTCTTATGACAAAAACAGAGAAAGATGAGAAAGTAAGGAAAAAAGGCCAGCAGGGAGGGAGGGCAAGAAAATAAAATTATAACAGCAATCTACATATTTAAACAAAAACCATTTCACCTCTGAAAAACTAATGGTTGCTTGTTATCATTACCCTCACCATCTCTTTGATATACTGACTAAAGCTGGACCCAGGTCTTGAATTACTACCATTTCCTGTGAAACTTGGATATTTCAAAGAACGCTCTCAAACCCCTGCCAGCTTAACTATTGAGATTTACAGACACTACTGTCTGGGTAGGTGTGGTTACAGGTTTTAGTTGTCCTACCCAGAACCACACCTACCCAGATCCCTAAAAAAGAAAAACCTGCCCTCATCCCCTGCTGAGGACTTTCAATACGGCTTTCCAACTGACTCAATACCTCAAAAAACTAAAAAACATGATTTCAAAGTACTGATATCTGACAAGTGTGGCACACTCTCATAGAGCTTTCCACAATTTCATAAATCCTCATGTTTGTGCCTTTTCTTTGTTTTATTTGAGATGCCCAGGTTCTAGAGAAAATGTTTGTCTGAGGCAGAAAATTATTAATTTTCAGTAATAATGATAGCTAACATTTACGAGGTACAAATTTCTATTCCAAGTGCTTAAATGTTATCAACTCATTTCACTCACAATAATCCTATGGGCTAGGTACTATTATTATCCTCATTTTACAGATGAGGAAATTAAACAGAAATGTTAAGGAATTTGCCCAAAGTATAATGATCAGTATTCTCATCCTCATGCAAGGAGACTAGTGGTCAACCCTGACCTACCACGCCAGACCCAGACCCATTTGTTTCGGTTCACTAAATGTTGAACTGCTGCTGCACATTCACAATATCTGAAGGCTGGGCTTCAATCATTCATTCAGAAGCTCCAGCTGGGGCAGTTACAGGTCTATGGATAAAATCTGAACTCATCCTGTGTCTGAATCTGGGACAGCCCACAGTTACTCATTACCACAATCTGGATCTTTCTGATGCTACTGCCAAGCATACAGAGGGCAGCTGAGCACTCAAGGTGAAGTCACTTTACCACATACTTAACGCAAGACAGTCAAGCGTCCATGGGTTTCACCTGCACAGGAGTTTGTCTAGTCACCTGGCTTCTCTCAGCTCTCAGGAAGAATGCATGGAATAATAAAAAGATTGATCCTAATCTGTTAATACTTTACCCAACCACTACAGACATAATTTTCTACTCTGTGTCTACATCTATAATAGTTTCTAATCAAATTCAGGAGTATAAAAGTTAATAGCTCTTCTTTTCCACTCAGCAAGTAGCACGAGGCTAAAAATAGAATCTTTATTCCCTATGTGGTTTGCTACTATGAGACAGTGTCAGTAATATTTCAGAATCAGTTTCAGCAAACCACATGTAGTACACTGTACATGGCTTCAGGTATAGCTGGATCCAGGGGTTCAAATAATGTCAGAATCTGATATCTCTCCACTCTGCTTTATCAAGTAGTGTCTCTCCTCATGTGTGTCCCTTCACAACTTCAAGTTCAAAAGCATTTGTGTGCCTCTTTTCCAGTCACTCCCACAAAAGTCCCAGAATTGAAAATGGAAAAAAAAATGAAAAAATGTAAAACAAAAGAACAACAAAAAGTCCCAGGACTGGTTTTGACTGGGCTTGACTGACTTGGCTTGAGTCGAATACCCATCCCTAAATATATCATGATGGCCGTAGGACTGTATGCTATGATTGGCAGGAGCAGGTCCCAGACAGTCCTGGAGACAGATGAGTAGAAAAATGCTAGTTCATCAGAGAGAACACAGGGTTAGGTGATCAGAAGAATTGGGATGGATGCTGGGCTGGTGACAGGTTAAAGAAATGTTAAGAATTATGCCCGAGCCATGACCTTTTATTGTGAGAATGAAATATAAGCGTGCTGTCTCCCAGGGAGAACTAGCCCTTCTCCACAGAAGACTAAGCACCATTAATTTTTAACTCAGTACATGTAAACACTGATCATTCTCTTGGGGAAGAACTGGCTATTCTCCCAGAGGGAACGGTTGGTCAATCAAGTCACGACAGGCCCTTGGTGCATAGGCACTTCTGTCTAAAACATATTTAACCAGAGCCCCCAAAGCGAGACTGTGGAATCCCACCTGAGGGAAGGACGCTTCACCCGGAACTGTTTCCAGACGAACCCTGAATGCGCTGCCTCCAGGATTCCCCAGTGTCTGTGTTCGGGGTGTGGGTGATTTCCTATCTGGTGATGTATGCTCTTGATTCTTGCTATCTCTGCTCTTGGTTAATAAATTGCTTAACTATTCACCTTTGACTTGGAGTTTTTATTGTCTGCGAATCCAAACCTCCAAATTAAGTGGCCACAAGCCCATATGTGCCCCTTAACGGCACAGCTGGGCAAGCAACAAACCATGGCAGTGGCACCCGGAGATGTGCAGAGGAGTTTTGTGTTAAGTAGTAAATTTCTTTGTGTACGTTTGTCCCCCAGAATAAAGAGGAACAGTGGAGGGGTATTTTGGTTCTTGTTATGATTGTGGTAGATAAAGCTGTCTTTAAATGCACTATTTGGTTAAATGGGAAACACACAGAACCATTTTATCATTATATGTGGTCCAGAAACTAGATTCTATTTCTAATCTTGTGACAGAATGGTTCTCCAGCTCACTGCAGACCAACTCATTCACCTTCGTTCACTCATATGCTCATGTATTCATGCAGTCTAGAAGAATGTACAAAGAACCTGCCATGTGGAAATCCCCGGGAGTCATCCTCAAATAAATGACACCCTTTGGAGGTGAGTCTTGTAAGCAGTGTCCCACACACTCTCCCCCTACAGACTGTATTCTTCCCACTAGCCCTAAGACAGGGGTCCACATTGCTCGTGACATTTCTGAGAGAATAAAAAAAAAAATGTATCCTGGGTGATTTTAAAAATTTTTTACAATGGAAAGTTCCAAACAAAAGTAGAGAGTATAATAAACTGGAATGCACCATTACCTAGCTTCAACAATTATTAAATATGGACACTCTTGTTCCATCCATACCCCCCACTCACACCCCTCCTCTGATTGTTTTGAAGCAAATCCCAGATGGCATATGATCTATAAATATTTAGCATCTATTAATTTTTTGGAAAAGCCATTTATCTATCACACCTACAATAATCCCTTAATATCAAAATATCCAATTAGTGTTCACATTTCCCCCATTGTCTTTTTTCTTCCTCTTTTTTTAATTAAAATTTGCTTATTTGAAATAGCACCCAAATGATGTTCAACATTGTAATTGGTTGATATGTCTCTTAGATCTCTTTTCATCTATAGGTTCCCCTTCTACCTCTTTTTATTTATTTTTCCTTGAAAAAAAAAATTTTAACCAAGACTTTTTTCCTACATGACATGACTGAATTTTAGGGGTACTTTCATGGAGCTTTCGCAGCAGTAAGTCGGTGGCTGGGGTATCAGAACACACCGAGCACAGTGAGTAAGAGCAAGAATTCCAGAGCCCAACCGCTGGGGTCATGTCCTGGCTGTGCCACTTGTTAGCCACTTGACTTAACCTCTCTGTGCCTTGGTTTTCTCATCTTTAAAATGAGGGTGACAACGGTACCTATCTCACTGGGTTAATGGGGATTAAATGACCCAATGGATATACAATAATTAGAACAGTGATGTTTGGAATACAGGAAATGATATATTATTAAACAGATAAAGAAATTGAGGGGCAGTAAAGCTGATGTATCCCACTGGTTTGATACTGTTTCAAACCACTGATAAAGGAAGATTTTCGTAGCGGGCACCACGCTGACCCTGACCAGGACAGTGTTGCCATCCTGTTGTGAAAGCAGTGGGGTGATGTTAGGAAGCTTCCCAGGCTTCGCTGCTCTGCAAAATGGGAGAGTGGGAGATGTGTCTAAGAGGACTGAAATGCCTCTTAGGAGAAACCCCAGCAGAAGATGCCCTTGCAAGCCTTGCAGGGGCAGCATCCAGGCCACCAGAGAGCAGCACCTCCAAATCAGTACCAACCACAGAACCTTCGGATTCCCCGAAGGAGCATCTGCCCATCCTGCCTACAGAGAACCCTGGGCCACCGCAGGCCTCCAGGGATAAGCCTCGCAGCGCCAGCCACTGCTTCCTCAGCCTGACTCAGGGGCCAGGCCTGGTACCCACCACTCCCCCCAGGCTACCTGACTCACGGAGGCCCTAATGGCAGCCTTCCACATTACTCACTGTGGCCGACCGACAGCGTGAGGGGAATGCCTCTCTCAGACAGGCGATTTCCGCAGCAGGAGACTAGCCTCATTGGACACAACCATAGCTTGCCTTTACTTCTCCAAGGCCTTGCAGCCAAACGGGACCTTCATCGCACACAGATGAGCGAGATGAGATACAGCCGATCCACCCTCAGGCAGACATCTAGGTGAGGCCTAGAGGATGTGAAAGGTCATCCTGCAGAGCGGCCTGCAGAGCTGCAGAGGGGCAGCTGGAACAGTCCCGCCTTTCTGTGCACTGCTGGGTGCAGGTGTTTCCCTTGCAGGCTCCTTGTTTCCATTTCCATTCAGACAAAAGAATGATTTATATTATCACAACTTGAGCATCTAAAATAAATTACTTTTTTATTATAACCATTTTTATTACATTCAAACCCAGTATCTTCAGAATTTGTGCTCCCTGAAATTCTAAACACATTTTGAACCACCTGGAAGGGGGGCAAGGGAGACTGACAGGAGAAACAAAGCAGGAAAGTCACTATGAGATTCTCCCCAAGACACAGTGTTCAGCCTCCAGTTAAAAGACAGGCTGCCCTGAGCCGGGGGTGGTGGATACTCGGCTCACAGAATCTTTCTTTATTATATGTGTTAGAGGCAGTTCAGTGCTCACAAACCAGCCGAAAATTCCTAAAGTCGTAGCACACATCTCTGGTCAAGGTGCACTGAGCCATGCCCTGCATTACCTACACACACCCAGACTTCTATTTTTAGGAGAATTTGGGTTTTTTGTCTGTTCATACATGTTTGTGCCCTAAACCTGCAGAGCAGCATGTATACACATGAAAGTGAGAGACAGGGAATATGGGTGCATATTTGTCAGGGTTCTCTGGAGAAACAGAACCAATAGGATGCATGTATAAACAGAGGGAAGTTTATTTTAAGGAATTTGCTCAGATGATTATGGAGACTGGCAAGTCCAAAATCTGCAGGGTCCCAAAAGCCTGCCAGTCTGGAGGCCAAGGGAAGTGCTGATGATGCAGTTCAAGTCTGAAGGCTGTGTGCCACAGCTCCTTCTTGCTCTCTTGCTCAGGGGACATCAGTCTTTGCTCTATTCAGGCTTTTGACTGAAGGCCTACCCACATGATGGAGACCTACCCACATTATGGAGGCAATCGCTTTACTCAAAATTTACCATTTAAAAACATTAACCTCATCCTAGGGCAACCTTGCAGAAACATTCAGAATAAAATTTGACCCAATATCTGGGCACCATGTGTCAGCCAAGTTGACACATAAAAACTAACCATCACAGAGTGGGAGTGGGAAGAGAAAGAAAGAAGATGAAACTGTCCTGAGCTCAGATCCGAAGAGCAGGGTGGGCCAGAGATGAAGAGACCCTGGGTAAAGCCACCTTCTTGCCCTGATGTCCTTTCCTAACGGTACTTGCCAGACAACAAGATGCATGAACTCTCGTGCACAGGCAGAGACCCTTCTCTTCCCCCCCCCCCCAGATAGTCCTCTATCCCTCTATTCCAGACTAGTTATTGGGTTTCCTATGTGTGAGAAACTAAGGCCACAGCTGGAATTAAGACTCAGTTCTTCTGTACACTTAAAAGTGGTTAAAATGGTAATTTTTATGTTGTCTATTTTATCACAATTTAAAATTAAAAAAATTTAAAAGCCCTGGCTGGTGTGGCTCAGTAAATTGAGTGCCAGCCTGCAAACCAAAGGGTAGCTGGTTCAATTCCCAGTCAGGGCACATACCTGGGTTGCAGGCCAGGTCCCCAGTAGGGGGCACTCAAGAGGCAACCACACATTGATGTTTCTCTCTCCCTTTCTTTCTCTCTCCTTTCCCCCTCTCTAAAAACAAATAAAATCTTTAAAAACAAAATTTAAATATTTTTTAACTTTTTTATTGCTGTTCAACTACAGTTTTCTGCCTTTCCCCACTTTAAAAACAAAATTTAAAAAAATTAAAATGACTTAGTTCTCACCATCAAGGATCTCAAGTCCAGAGAGAGAGAAGACAGATACAAAGCACATTTTTAACGTAGGGGCTCACCATCTGGGTTCTGAGAGAACCCAGAGCCCTCTTGGGTCAAGAAAAACTACACTTCACTCACCTGCTCAACTCATCCTTTCTCTCCCCTCTGAGCAAAGCTGCTCTAGACATCAGAACCATCCAGCACCCTGTGAGTCGGGCTGCAGGCCAGGTCCTCTCATTGCCCAGACATGACTATCTGGGGTCACTAATGCACTAATGTATGCTTTTCTTCCAATTTTTATTGATGTAAAAAGCAATCTTATAGCAGCATTTAAAAATTTAACCATAATCTCACCACCTGACCACATCCAACCACAGCAGTCAAACCCTCAGACCAAAAACCTTGCGGTGATTCATGACTCCCCCATCTCTCACAGCCTACTTCCAATTCACCAGGAAATCCTATCAGTTCTACCTTCAAAATCTGCCCAGAATTTCCCTGTTTCCCGCACCTCCGCTGCTACCACCCCAGTCTGAGTCACCATCACCGCCCCCCTACACCACTGCTATGGTCTGTTATAACTGGACTTCCCACACCCAGCAATCTGTTCTCCACAAGTGGCCAGAGTTGTCCTTTCAAAATGTAATAAGATCATGCCACACCTCTGCAAAATCCTCCAGTGGCTTCACATAATGACCCGCTGCTCCTTGACCTCACCCTGCCACGGTCCCCCTGGACTCACTCTGCCCAGTCACAGCACCTCTCTGTGGCTGTATGTTACACAGCGAGCCTGCTCCTGCCCCAGGACCTTTGCACTGGCTGTCCCCTGTGCCCAAAATACTTTTTCTGCGTAAAACCTCATAGCTTCCCCACCTCCCTCAAGCTTCTGTTCAAATATCATCTTCTACTTAAAACTGGGACACCCACCAACATTTTTTACCCTTATTTTTAATTTTTTCTGTAGTATATATTACAAAATATTATAACATTGTAACATATTCTACCATATTATATAATTTACCCCTTTGTTACAATTATTATTTACTCTGTCTCCATTCCACTGGAATGGTAACTGTACCAGGACAGGCATTTTTTGTCTGTTTCACTCATCAGGAACAGTGTCTGGCACATAGTTAAATAGTTGTTGAATGAATAGTGAAAAAAGCACACACTCACAAAGCAACACTCTCTAGTCCCAAACTCCCTGCTTCTCACCCTGACTGGTGTGGCTCATGTGGTTGGGCATCACCCTGCAAAGCAAAATGTTGCCAGTTCGATTCCCAGTCAGGGCACATGCCTGGGTTGTGGATTTGGGGTGCATGTTTCTCTCTTACATCAATGTTTCTTTCTTTGTCTTTCTCTCTCCCTTCCCCTCTCTCTAAAATTAAATAAATAAAATCTTAAAAAGAAAAGAAAAAACCTCTGTGCTTCTCTGGGCTCCAAACCTGGGAGAAGGACATGAGGGACTTCTCTCTAAAAAGTTCAAAAAGCCTTCCTAGACCAGGGTTCCTTCTGTGCTGAAACATGCCACTACAGCGTATGGGAAGCCTTTTATCAGGGAAACCTAGACGCAGACCTGGGACCCAGTGAAAGCAATGAAAATTCCACCTTGGTTGACATTTGGTTGGAACAAGGTCACATACCAAGAGGTGGTTGAACCATGTGACCCTTCAGTCATTAACAACTGTTTCTCCCCAAAAAAGCATTATAAAGATTGCTGTATTTTAGCAATCCCAGTCATCTCGTAATAAAAAGTTCTTTTTTATTTTCCACAGCAGCATGGATTGGCCTTTGCCTGTTGACAGGCATTCTGTGTAAGTGACACTTACTGGGGATTGGCAAAGACACATCCTGGGATCACATGACACTGTAGGTATAATGGACACAAGTCAGGGTAGCTCCTTGGCCAAAGTCCCCAGTGGTACAGTCTCTGTCCACCCTGCCTTCTTCTAGTAGCTGACCCCTCTCTCCCTTCTGCACACACAAACTCGGCCAACGAGAGTTCTTCCCTGGGCCATTTCTAAATGGTTCTGGCTGGGTAGAGCTTCTTTCCTCACAGACTGTTAAACCATAGGATATAAAACAAAAGTCTATTAAAATAAGAATATTAATTAATTAATTAATTAATTAGTGAGTAAATGGATGAATGGGTTTTTAAATCAAAGTAAACATACGCATTAGAAGAAAAATCTCAGTTCTGACTCCCAGCCCAATAGCTGAATCTTTGGGAAACAAATGTAACCACTGTTCAGTTCTATATCACCTCCTCATAAAGTTATTGTTAAAAAAACACCAATGCCAATGGTCTACACGGGCCCTCCCCCTTCACACGCTGGACCAACTACAGTGACCCAGAGCCATTAGAGCTTTCTTGACCTTGGGACTATGCAAATTTGAATCTCACTGATCGGCCTTCCACTAAATGATACAGTTCTGGTCCACGGATTTTTAAAGTATATGACTGAAAAGATATTTTTATCAAAAAGTTATCACATTTGCAATAAGCTTTCAGAAATATTTCCTTTTTAAGTTAAATAAAGATTTTTGCACATGAATTTGATAACCTGGTAACCTCACAAAAGCTTTATTCATTTTATGTACTGTTGAATACTTGGTTTCGCTCCATAGAAAACATATAAATAAATAAGATGTGGCAATTCTTAGTTACTCTATACATCAACAGCAAAGAAATACCTAAGGATTTTCTGATAAGAATTTAAGAAAGACTTAAGAATTTGTCCTTTTTGAAGTTGTGTTTCTTTATTTTATAAATTTCAGGACAAAGATGCAAATGGGGAAAATATGTCATTTGCTTTTGTTATTTATTTTCTTCAACATTTACACTGGAAGCACCTTAAAATCTAATATTGAAAAGAAACACAATCAAAAGAACTAATATAAATATCCATCAACTAAAAGTTTGATTAATGTCCAATAAATCCATAAAACTGAACACTGGGTGGTAGAGAAAGAGATGACACAGATCTGAGTTTATTGGCATGGCACTGTGTTTCCAGCTCAGGGGCCCAAGGGGCACCTGTAACGCGCGCCCAGCGACGTAAAATGACAGACTTTGTTGCTCTGCTTCAGAGCCTCCAGTACTTCCTCTCTCTCAACACTCAAAACCCCTTATTGCTGTTACTTGGTTAATATTTAATGTCCCTGCCAGACTGTGTGCTCGATGAGCGTGGGAACCCTGTCTTTAGCCCTGGCACCCAGACCCTGGTTTGGCACATGACACATGGTCAGCAGAGACCCGTTGCAGCTGGGGAAGTACCTTCATCTAAGGAGAGGAGCTTGAGCTGGATGATTCCTGCTTCCTTTCCAAACGACTAACAAATTGCCTGTTTAATCCTCTGCTCTAGAACTTTGCCTAGGATTATCATCAAACCTGTGGAATTTGCCATTTCCTAATTATGAATGAGTGTTTGCCTTCTTACTCATTTTGGCTCTCAGTTCACATAGTCTCCCTGGATAGACTATCAGCTCTTTGAAGCCAGGGACTGCATTCCGTGTTGTTCATTCTGTTAACGCCCAAGAAAACGTTCTGCCCCAAGTGGAGGTCTTTTGAGCAACTGAATGATTTGGCAGGTATCGCCTCCTAAGAGAACAGGAAATTGGAGTCAGTATAACTTTATAACAACCCAACCCCTCCCTTCCACGGGCCAGGCACCATGGTAGGTTCTATGTCAATCAGTTGCCTCCCACAAGCCCCCAACCAGGGACCTGGCCTGCAAGCCCGGCCTACGCCCAGACTGGGAATCGAACAGGAAATCTTTCAGTTCACAGGCTGGCGCTTAGTCCACTGAGCCACACCAGCCAGGGCTGGAGCCAGTTCTTTGTAACTCCAAGGCCCACACTTTTAATGACTTGTGACCAACCCCTCGCTGCCCCAGCAGTTGACAGTCCTTCTTTCAGGGAAAAAATGGGTACAGATGTATCATGTTCATCTTTTTGGCAACTTGGTACATAAGAAGGAGCCCTGGAAAGGCAACTCTCTAAATTAATCTCCCTAAACTTTTGTGTTTGTTTACACAGTGACCATGAAGGCTATTAGGAAAGTAAATTTCTGCTGCCCTTGGTCCCTGGACAAAAGCAGAGGAGAAGCAGCCCTAACTCTGCTCAGAGGCCTATCAACAGCTGCTTTAAAGTGCCTGAGTCAGGAAGCCTTTGGAATCTAGGTAATGCACACAAGTAAAAAAGGCACAGACGGTGAAGACTTGAGGGAATTACTGTAAGAGAACAGGGAAGGTGTGGTTGTCTCGAGTCTGAATCCAAGGATGGATGAACGATGTTTGGCTGTCATTACAAGAAGTTTCTGGTTGATAAACACTTTCTGGCATTTCCTTGCTGATTTCTCAGCCTCATACCACAAGCCCTGACCACGGTGGGCCACTATGCCCATGCACATTACCTGACTCACGCTGCTGGTGACTCACCAGCTCCCCTTTAAATCAGGGCTGGGTTCAAGGCAGCAGCTGCTCAGGGCAGAGGCCATGGCTCACAAGCTCTGCTTTTCCTACTGGCTGTTGGCCTGCTGGTTGGTGGTAACTGTGGCAGAAGGTAAGGCTTTTGTTTTTATTCTTCTGTGGTCCTACTAATCAATAAGTTGTATGAAAAGATAAAATTTGGCTCCAAGATTATACATGTCCGTAAACTGAAAATATTTATGCTGGCTTCTACCAGCCTGTGTGGTTAAAGAGGAAGAGGCTGAACTTTATCCTCTGAAGACCTCGGTCTTCGTCTCACCACTAGTTCTGTGACTTTGGACATACTTAACCTCTCTGACATCAGTCTCTTCTTATGTGAAGTGACAGCATTAATAACATGCATTATGATGGGGGTGGTGAGGACCAAAAGAGCTATCATGCAAGAAAAGCTCTTCAGGCTTCAAACGCTGCATGGATATGAGTTACTATTGCTCTAAAGCTGAGAATTTGCCATCCTGGGTTGTAGCAACGTCCATCTCTTTCTATCCCCAGAAGCACGGTAATTTGCACATGGCAGGTGTTTAGTCTCTGTTTGTCAACTGCTTTAATTAATCACATCTATTTTCCTGTGTTTTGGTGCTCCTCCGGTGAGCAGATTTCTTTCTCAGATTACATTAGATTCCATTTCTCCCTTCTTCCTATTCTTTTCCCTTTCCTCCACTATGAAACTTCCAAGTAGCCTGAGCCTTCAAATTGGTTTACAAACACCTGAGGAAATGAAAGACAAGGACAGGGAAGGAAGGAGAAGGGGCAAAGAGAAAGGAAGGAGACCCTGGGAGACCTAGGTCTGATGTCTCAGTTCCCCTCAGTTCTGGAACCAGATGCGGTTCAGGGACTAGAGACCCTGGAGTCAAAATGAATCCTTCTCCAATCACATGCCCCTGGGGGCTTTGCAGGGACCCAGCCAGAAGTTAGTCAGCCCCAACAATTCCCTGCTTTCACCCGCCAACGCTCATGACAGAGCAGAGAACAGAGCTGCTGGACACACCTCCAGAGCTCATCCTGTGCAGTCTCTGTGTGAACTCTAGTGATCGGGGGCAAGGGCACAGAGACCACACCTAAGCCCTGCTCTGATCAATTCCAAGACAAGGCCCCCAAGCATCACTTGCTAAAAGTGGCATGGTAATGAGGCACCATAAGACAGAACTAGCCACCTTCTTTCCAGAAAGTGAACCATTAGTCAGGAAACTCTGTAATGTGTAGCTAAACAGGTTCTAATGAAATTAGTTTATTCACACCTAAAAGAACACCAATTAAAATGTAGGAATTGATTTCTGAACTTGACTCGCTCTTCCCCCCTGGCCCTCAGACTGGCATCCACGTCCTTCGAATGTAGCTGCCCTCTACCCAGGCCACCCTGGTTCCCCCTCACTCCCACACACCCTCTCCCTCGGCCTCTCTCCTCTCTCTGACAGCCTGTGGCTGCCTCCTCCTGTTTTCAGCTGTTTATTGCAATTCTGCTTCACATGATGATGTTTAAATGTCACTCTAGTATGGACAATTTTAAAATTGCAAGCTCTCCCTTTCTCCGACATCGAAGTCTACCTATAAAAATGTGTACATCACCCATGAACTTGCAGCGCATCTGTGCTTCTGAACTCAGGCTGTGTTTTATCACCTCTGCATTTGCCACAGCACCCAACATAGTAACCTGCGCCCTGCTGAACAATGATTAGACTCTTAGCAGAGAACTGAAATAGGCTTGTGTGATGCTTTCTGGGCTCTGAATTATTTACCTGTAAAATCAGAGATTTGACCAAGGGAGCCAGTCATTCTGTGAGCCTACAAAACAAAATGAGTTGCAGTTAACCAAGTTAAAATCAAATTGAGTCATGAGTTAATTAACTACAGGATTTATACTTCTTTCTGGTTCCACTCCAAAGCATATGAGAATTTTTCTAATACTCCATGTGCCACGTGAAGGAAGAATTGCATATCGTAAGTCAAGTGTGAAGCTTACTTATCTTAAAATCAGCATAGTTCACTATGACCCATCTATTGTCTGCCCAAACAACCACAGACTACACGTAATTATATATACTTTTTAAAAAAGGTCTTCTCATCTTACTTTTTTAAAAAGTACTAGTTGTTGGTATGCCATGAGTTTTATGTCTAGACTATGATAAACCCATTTCAAATTGATATACAAATTCTAAGCAATATTTTGGGTTAACTTTTTATTTTACTCTAATTTTAAATCTAAGTTATTGCGAATTTTCTAGGACTGGAATTAAATACTCACTTAGCTTTACAAAAATCCACAGAGAGTAAAATTCAGCATCTGCCTGGCCATTCATTCATTCAATTTATCAGCTATGTCCTGGGCACCACTCTCAGCCAGAACAATTCCAGGTGCTAGGGATATAGCCGTGACCAACACAGCCCACAGTCCCTGTCTTCATGGAGCTCCTTTGTAATACAATCAGTACCCTTTACTCCTATCAACAGCACACAGATTTTATGTATAAAGTACAACCAGATGGAACCAAGAAAATGCGGCTCCTGCTAACAGAATCTTTCCGTAACATTCAAGATGAATAATAACAGTAGCTAACACCTACTAAATTGGTGCTATGGGTCAGGGATGTTCTGAGCACTTATCTCATTTTGGATAACACAACAAACCCATTAGATAGACGGTATTAATTTCTTCATTTTACACATAAGGAGAAAGAGACTCAGAGGAGCTCGAAACCTGTCTTGGTCACAGCTATTAAATGGCCGAGCTCAGGAAACCTATAGCTCCAGAGCCTACGCTTTTAGACACGATGCTGTTCTGCCTCTCAAAATGTTTTTAACCTGCATTTAAATATTGACCTACTTTGGTCTGAATAAGGCTGCAGAAGAGCTCTCATCTTTGACATTGAGAACTTTGGATGGTATGTCAGTATGTCACATAATGAGAACTACTTGCTTATTAGCAATCACATTATCCCTGAGAGGTAGGAACACGGTAACTTTTGCAATTATAGACACTGAGATTTCTGCCAATTGATGAATTCTATTCTAGGCACTGTGCTAGGGATGAGGTCTACAAGATGTGGTCAAGTGGATATTTCAGTGGAGAAGGAATATAACCTCTGTGGAGTAATCATCTGACTGATGAGGATTACCGAAGCTTTCTCTCTGAAAAAGGATGCTAAGTAGTCTACTTAGAAAGGTAGAGAGAATTTTAAAGAGAATTCTTCGAATAAATGAAGATGAATGAGAATTTTGAAGTGGCTTTGAGAAGAGTATTAAAGGTTTAGAAGGCAGTGGGAACTGAGCACAACCATGGCAAACAAAGGAATTAATGAGAAGTATTAAGTCAAAGCTGGAGACTAAAGGGCATCAACCCACCTACTCAGATGGGTGACTTCAACCTTATAAGGAAACGGTGATGTTTCCCAGATCAATCCCACCAGTGACCTGAAATAGTCACCATGTGTCTGGTCTACCAGGAGAATGTGGTTTTATGTGGTCCTGCACACATTCTTAGGTTGGTTAATGGGACAAGCATGTTTGATCTTGAGCCCTTAGAAATTCCTGGAAGAGAACACTGAACACTGCTGGACATCCCAGTGTCAAAAAAAAAAGCAGCCTAGTGGGCTACAGGACCCCACTGTCAGCTGGAGGGTGTGGAGAGCAGCCTTGGGTTTTAAGAAATGAGATAAGCACAAGGGTAGGTCGGTTGGCTGGCTGGCTGGCTGGCTGGTTGGTTTGAACAGCTGGATTGCAGCTTACTGAGTTGCAGAGCTCAAGGTCTAGCCAAACCTGATCTGATAACAAAATGTCAAGACGCGCATGAAGAGTAAAGCTAGCTTCTCCCCAAGCAACTGGATTCTCCGGCAGAAGGTTTTCTTGTTACAAACATTCAGAACTGATCCAATTACGTAAGTGGAAAGAATGAGTAATGTGGGATTTAATCATCTTCTATAGTTTGAAGTGTCCTCATCTTGTTTCAGACATAGAATTTCAATGCTCAGTAGCCTGGGTGGTCTGGGAGAAAGAGTCAATATTTCCTTCAAGGAACAGACATTCATTCAAGTGAGCTTTTAAAAAGAGTAGAACTGGAGGTGGAGTGATTATTATAAGAATGTCTCCAAGAACCTTAAGTACAGCCAGCCCTCAGTTGGACCAGCCCTGAGAAGTCAAAAACCAAGCCACTTTCATTATCACTCTGTTACCACAGGTTCTCTTTGAGAGGCCTTCCCCATTTTATAGTTTCTCTGGAAAGACTTGCTTCTCTGCTTATTCCACAATGAACTGGCCAAAACCTAACACTCCAGCCCCTTCCCTACACCTTCCACTAACTGTGTCTTTTTGTTAAAATTATCAAATGAGAATCTGATTGGTCAATGGCCAGCCAGCAAATGAGTTGAGTGTCCAACAGCAGTCCAATCAGCCATAGCCAAAGGTGACCTTTCCAAGGGTTGTGGGTGAAACAGAATCTCTGCAAGTGGCTGTGAACATAGCGGGCAATAAGCATAGCCAATACAACCAAGAACCTGAATTCAGCTGGTCTAACGGTGAGGACGATCTAGCTCCTTTTAAGTGCCTCAGTGCTCCCAACTTCCTGTGGGGGGTTCATTTTCCCATCGTTCACACTCAGCAGTCCTTTCCAGGCCTACGCTTCCGGGCCGAAGTCTCTAGGGGAGTAAAGGAATAATTTTCTAAAGGGAAGCTAACTTTTTCATAGCCAATTAGATTAGATGATATAGCCAGAGGGAAGAACTAGACACTTGAACTTGATCCGAATTTTCTTCTCAGACACTAATGTCATCCTGGTCCTCAGTGCTCATTCTGCTGCTGCACGCAGAGGCTCCCTCCCTTCCTCCAAGGGAATGATTTCCCTGCTGGGACTAGAGAAGCAGGCCTTTTGGATTCATGGAACTTTGGGGAGGGGGTGGGGGTGGCGGCAGTTATTTTTCTTTTCTTTTTTTAAAAGATGTCTCTATTTTTAAAGATCTTTAAAAATCTTTTTAAAGATTTTCTTTCTTTATTTTTAGAGAAAGGGGAAGGGAGGGAGAAAGAAAGGGAAAGAAACATTGTTGGCTGCCTCTCACACACCACCAACTGGGGACCTGGCCCACACCCGAGGCACGTGCCCTGAGTGGGGATCAAACCGGTGAACTTTTGTTTTGTAAGCTGGCACTCAATCCACTGAGCCACACTGGTCTGGACCATTTTCATTTTCTTAACATTAAGTTCTTTTTTCCAACTAATTTTCTGTATATTTTAAATAAATTTGATTTATTAGGGTGAGATTGGTTAATAAAATTGTATAGGTTTCAGAGGCACAATTCTATAATACGTCAACTGGATAGTTTATTGTGTGTTCACCACCCCAAGTCAAGTCCCCTGCCATCACCATTTATCCCCCTGTACCCTCTTCTACCTCCCCCCACCGCCCTTTCCCTCTGGTAATCACCATACTGCTGTCTGTTTATGAGGGTTGTGGGGTTCTTTTGCTTAATCGCATCACCTTTCCAACCCCAACCCCTCCCTGCCGACAGCTGTCAGTGTGTTCTCTGTATCTATGAATCTGTGTCTATTTTGTCTGTTAGTTTATTTTGTTCATTAGATTCCACATATAAGCGAAATCATACAATATTTGTCTTTCACTGACTGTAAAATGCATAAAACTTAAAAATACTGATTGATCACATTTTACACATACATACATATGTGTATAAACATGTGTGTACATATGTATGTGTAGATATAAATGTATACAGGTGTATATGTGGTATGTGTACATATAATATATATATAATCTTTATCTCCATATCTATGTAACAACCACCCAGATCAAGATTTAAAGAGTTCCCTGATTACTTTTTCCACTAAGTAACAACTACCCTAACTCTAAGCTAACTGTTTTTTTAACTTTTTTAAACCCCAGGTTGGTTTAGCTTGTTCTTGAACTTTATAAAAATGGAAACTTTTGCTCAACGTAACATCCACGGAATGCATCCATATGGTTGTATTAGTAACTCTTCCTTTTCCTTGCTGAGGAGTACAGTATTTCATTTTATGAATATGCAGTCTGTTTACATAGCTTCCTACTGATGGACATTTGTACTGATTCCAAGTTTAGTCTAATATGAATAAGGCTGCTATGAAGACCCTTGAACCAGCCTTTTGCAAACACATGCACTCATTTGTCTCAGGTGAACCCCCAGAGTGCAATTGCAGGGCCATAAGGTGTGTCCACATTTCACCTCGCTGAACCGTGGCAGTTCTTCCAAACACACTTTGAGACCTCTCCACTTCTCTCTTCTAATCTTGCTCCCCTGCTACCCCTCAAGCATCTCCCTTCTGCTTTCATTCTCAGGCCTGCTTTCTGACTTGCATTTTTCTCCCCACAGGACAAGAAGCAGTCACCCCTCCGGGAGGCTCACAAGATAACGTGGATTCTACAGACTGCCAGATCTTTACACTCACCCCTCCACCTACCACCAGGAAACCAGTGACAAGGATCCAGCCCATCACAAGGACACCTAAGGATCCTTTCTATTTTTTTCCAACATGGAGACCCAGAGTCCACATTGGGTTTCCAAACAGACCCTTCTTTCCTCCAAGATGCAACCACCGTTTTCAGTTCCATCCTTTTTTTCGGCCAAACGGTCACTTTATTCCACATTATAGATATTTCCCCAGAAGAAGATTCCGGAGAGGAAGCTCATCTGAGGAAAACAGATGGAAGAGAGAAGCCCCAAACCTGCTGAAGCAAAGGAAAGCAATACCTCAGAAAAGACTGTAACAAGATTTGTTTTCTTTTTCCAAACTAAAACTATTGAATTTGAAAATTATCTTAAACACCACTGACTATAAACGGTTCTCATTGTCAGCAGTGAAGATATTGCTGTACAGGTTATTCAAGTTTGCTAAATAGGAGCAATAGCCACATTATTCTTATTCCCAATATTTTATGATCACAGAATATTTATGTAAATAAAATCCCCAAATGAGTGGTTCTAGTCATTCCCATCCATACTGAAATGCCAGAAGAATCAGCTCAGTCTTCTAAATTAGAGTGAGGAGCATTTAAATAAATCAAGATTGTTGTAAACCAAATGAAGACATTAATGACACCCTTTTATATTCATTGGAATATTTCACAAGGTGCGTTACAAAGTGAACTTTAAAAGAAATTCTAGAAAAATGAAAGCTTTATTTAAAGCCTCTCTGTCAGTGATATAAATAGTATTTATTCATCTACTATATTTTATTGAGGCAGAATTGACATAACATTATATCAGTTTCAGATGTACAATGTAATGATTCAATATTTGTATACACTGCAAAAAATGACCACCACAATAAGTCCAGTTAACTTCATCACCATACACAGTTACAAATTCATTTTTCTTTGTGATGAGAACTTGCAAGATCCACTCAGTTTTCTAACAACAACAAAAAGAAATTATAAAGATAAAACCAAAACAAGGTTATGGGAAGTCTGACTATAGATAATACTTTAAAGCTATCATAAACTGAATGACCTAACCACCCAACTCTTGTTTATTATAATATCTAAATGTACTTTAATGTTAACTTGTTAAGCAACCAGTGTAAATTAGCTTGACAAGTGTCTCACTTTCTCTCCTTATCATCATATAGATACTAGCTTAAATTATATGCTCCCTCTAGAGCTTTCAACATGGTTCTGGGCTCAAAAGTCTGATGAAGTTTACGTGGATGTTCTGCTAAGTCTAGGACTCCGCGGACGTAAGTTTACTGAACTACAGGAACCTTGTATTCCCAGGGTGCAATGTAAGCAACAGGCCCCACGGACTGCACTCACTGGTTATTTCTTCAGCCATTCCGTAAAACACCACCTCCTGTCAGTGCCGCTCGTCTTGCCTGTAAAGTAGGCACTTGGTTTTGCACGGGTGGTCTGTCTCACACCTGTGCCTCCCAAGAACTAAGTGCAAAAGTTGCTGCTGTTGCTGCTGCTTCTACAAAAGGACAAAAAGAACACATAGACATGAGGTCACTGGGAATGTCGCCCAGGAAATGGAAAGAGACGGCTGTGCTTCCTTACTGCATTAAGACAAAAAGGAAGAAAAAAAAACCCTACTACCTTTACTCACTTCATAGCAAATTTTCATTATAAGAACAGATATTTGCTTCAAAATGACAGACTTCAATAAAACCTATACTGGAAATCCTCATTAAGAAATTCTATATTGTGTTAATAAACTTGCTTTCTTTTTTGCTTTCTCTTTGGTTAGTGAGGCATAAGTAGAAAGGGGCCAACTTTGGACAAACTTGAAGACAGAGAAAGGTTTGCATGTGACCCTCACTCCCTTGCAGAACCACACCCCCCGCACCCCCATCACTGCTCACTGCTCACTGCTCACCTAGGCCCTCAGCGCTCTCGCAAGAGCTCCGACTGTCCACAGCCAATCTCATTTGACTGGGCTTTCTCTACCCAAACATTAGAACTTTGGCAATCCAAAAGTTAACTGCTCTAAAATGAGTCCCTGAAGGCCTTGCTACATGATATTCAACATCAGGAAAACTAAGATAAGCTAAAGATAGACGAACAGCTTCAACGAATTAGTCATTGCACCTATTACAGAAAGCAGACTACTGCTGTTGCATTTCATAGTGAGGGCCGTTGGCAAAATAACGCCAGGTGAAACTGCACCATTTTCACCCTTAAACATGTAGAGAGTGGCCTGTATGAAAAGCAGCCCACAACTCCAAGTAAAAGCATAGGCCTTTGTGACTTTTTTAAGAAATTGCACTTTTTGGGTTAATAAATTTTTCTTTAAAATACAGCCCTGGCTGGTGTGGCTCAGTGGATTGAGTGTGGGACGGCTAAGCAAAGGATCGCTGGTTCGATTCCCAGCCAGGGCACGTGTCTGGGTGGCGGGCCAGGTTCCCAGTGGGGGGCACGCAGGAGGCAACCACGCATTGATGTTTCCCTCTCCTTCTCCCTCTGTTCCCCTCTCTCTAAAAATAAATAATAAAATCTAAAAAAAAAATAAAATACAGTGATGCCTAGCAGGTTTACCAACTCAGGTATAGTCCTCAGTCACTAATACCTCAAAGCGAGCTAGCTTATCAAATGCGTTCCTCTTAGCATATAGGTGGGAATGGCCACTTTCGAAGCGATGGGAGTCTGTTGGAGGGGTATGATTAACTTTTAAATTCATCTTTTGGTTTGTGGAAAAAATAGCTTATGCAAGTCTAAAGTTCTAATTATGTTAAAAAGCCATAACCTGAATGTAATCATCAGACAAACCCAAACCAAGGGACATTTACAAAACCACCACCCTGTAATCTCCAAAAATGCAGACGTCATGGTAGACACAGTTTAAAGATTAAGAGACTCAACAACTAAATGTGATCCTGGAGGTGGCAAGGAGAGGGAGAGGTCGCCATGAAGAATGCTATTGGGACAACTGGCAAATTTTTAATGTGGACCCTATGATAGGAGATAGTATTATGTTGGTTAAGATTCATAGATTTCACTCTAAGTGATATGTGAGTTGAAATTTTTTTAATGCTCCACAGTAAAAGAAATCAATATGTGTATCATTGTTATAATTCTATATTTCATTTATCAAACATTCAAATATTCTATTGACTAATAGTTACCAAAGTGCATTAACCAATATATCACTGCTAAGTGAGGCAGAGAAAGACAAGTGCTATATGATATCACTTATATGTGGAATCTAAAAAAACATCTTACCTCAGAGAAACAGAGTGATGTCCATCTGTTTCAAGGGCTGGGAGATGGGGGTAATGAGGAGATACTGGTCAAAGGGTCCAAACTTTCAGGCGTAAGGTTAACAAATTCTGAGGATCCAATGTACGGCATGATGATTATAGCCAGTAATACTATGTTATATACTTGAAAGTTGCTAAGAGGGTAGATCATAAATGCTCTCACCCCCCAAACACCAGTAACTATGTGACAGGATGGAGGTGTCAGCTAACGCTATGATGATAACCATTTTGCAATGTATTAATGTACTAAATCAACACAGTCTACACCTTTAACCTACACAATGTTATATATCAGTTATATCTCAATAAATCTGGGAGGAAAGCTGTATTTCACTTAATATCACCACATATCAGGAAACAGAAGATTGCATATTATTAGTATATAGCATTATTTGCCTTTTCCAACTAGTGAAAATTTAAACCAAAAATTTTAAACGGCCCTAAATATAACCCTATATATTATACCATTGGCTAGCCAAAGAACCAGAAAGAGCTAAACACATATTCCAAACAGAAAATAGCTCTCAAAATATCAACATTGGAAATTTATGACAAGCATGAATTGGACTGTAGTAGTTCAACAACTTGTGTAGAAGGAACCAGTGCAAAGGAACTATTACATCTGAAACCTTGTACGACAGATGCACAGGCCCTTCTGGCAGCTGCATAACCTGGCCTCCCCACTCCGTCCCCAGCCTCTTCCTCTCTGATCCCATCTCACACTCCTCTTCCTTTCTCTCTGCACTTGGGAACACTGCCCCCCCCACCCCCAACGGGCTTGCACCTTTGCTGGTCCCTCTGTCTACGATGCCCTTCCCCAAAACCCACCTGGGTGCTTCCCTCATTTCCTTGGGCACACTGATAAAATGTCACCTCTCGGGTCCCTGACCACCTCATCTAAATGCACAGCCACAGGCCCACTTCCTCTCCCATTCCTGGCTTTGTTTTTATCCTTAGCATGAATCACATTCAGTCATTCTTAGTTATCTTTTTTATTATTTATATTTCACGTAAAACACTACATTCCTTAAAAGCAAGGAATTGTGTCTTTTTTGGTCACTCCTTTATCCCCAGGACTTAAAACAATGCCTGCACACAGCAGTGACTCAGTAAATGTTAGTTAAACAAATGAAATTTTAAACCTCCTGATAGTTAAACCTATTTGCTTCCAAATCAATTTCCATGTATCAGGGAAAGTCTCAGGGGTTTTAAATTCTTCTTCTGAAAAAAAGAACTTCTACTGAGGTGAAAAGATAAGCCCCTCACATAACCCCCTCAAATGAAAGTCACTGCCCACTGGCACAGGCGTGGAACCTTCTTCCAGAAATTCTAACGTGAATCTTTCTGTTTCACCGAAGATAAAATTTCTCTTTCAATAGTTTGTTGGAGGATAGATCAGACTGGTAACCAGAAATGGAGAATCCTCCAATTTAATTGACTAGTTTTGTTATTTTTTCAGGCTTTATTAGTAGAATCTATCACTCTTTAAAAAAAAAAATACGAGTCCTGTCCAGGTTGTAAAATTTCTCCTCCACAGCCAGGCTAGTCATCTGAGATGCCTTTTCAAACTGTTATTCTTTAAATATCTGTTCTATGGATGAGGAGAAACTGATTTTCTGATAACATAATTTATATACTCTTTGGCTTGTGTTCTAAATAAGAGGTTTATTACATGTTCTGCACATAACAAAAATTTCAACTTCTTAGGAAATGTTTTTCACAATTTTCCTTCACAGTAGATGCTCACCCTCATGCAGGACGGGGGTAGACTTTATGCTGTAACAGTCACAAATTGATGTACAAAATATGTTTTACAGTTCTTCTGTTCCCATATTGGCAAAGTATTTCTCTTTTTCTGCCATCTCTTTACAGTTTTCATTGATGATTTCTTTTTTTTAATCAACATGTTGTTATATTAAAGTCTTAATTAATTTTAAACACAAAATAGATTGCTTATTTCCCCTAACCAATATGAACAACTTGCCCTGCCCATTTTCAAACTCAGCTTTCCAGTGCCAGATGACTGACATCAAGGCTGGAAACGTGCCTAACTCTTGGTGCTGCATTTTGAAAGAATCCAGAAAAACAGCCAGTGTCAGTATGGACTAATTTTCAAATTTCCATTCATTGTGAGCATCAACTCACATTTTGCCACTTACAGAAATCACACTTGAAAAGCATCTTTCCAATGAATTCCAAAGATATTCAGAGTCTTTTTTGGATTGGCACTCTTGGAAGTGGCCTAATCAGCCTTCCGCTGCCCCGCCTTTGCCCATCTGCCCACATTTCATCCTTGCGAAGCAAATTTTCTTTCATAATTCTCCAACTTCTTTTTTATTCAGGGTTCTCATCAAAGTCCACAGCTCCTCCCACCACTCCCAGGGTCCCACTAGCAAAGCTCTCTGCCGGTTCTGCCTTGCTGACCCCAGCCACCAGCCTACCTGCTGACATTAGGGGAGCCTTGACAACAATCAGCGACAGAGGCCACATATGGGTTTGGTCTCTTGCTTCCCACTATGCTCTAAATCCCTGAAACCCCAGGAAGACCAGACTAAGTGTTTTAACTATCAATGTCCACCAGGGTGTGCCACTTCATTGGTGGTACCATCTGGTGGACCATCTACTGTACTATTACAATTCTCCCTTGCCATCAGTTCAAATAGATTAAGCACTCCTTAAAAATGGGCCCTTAAAAATGGAAAAATGCAGCTGTTTATTGCACGCATAAAACAAACAGATAATACCACTCCAGTAAAATTCATCACAGGTTTTTAGCATTTTTTCCCCTTGGTAAGAATATGGGTTATGGTGAGTGGGGCTTTCCTGCCACCTCCTGGATCATGGGTTGGCAGCACTGGGCTGTCCTGGGCCTCTGCCCAGGAGTAGGGTATGATCCCAGTGAAATGGACGTAAGGCCAACTGCAGCCACCCCTAAGTCCAAGTGTTTCAGGACTTTCCCTCATCCCTCTACCAAAGGGATATTTTCTCTTGTTAATTTATTTCCTTCCAAGACCCAACAGAAGAAAAGGGACATGACTGCCTTAAGAAGAAAAGTGCAATTAGCCCTGGCTGCTGTGGCTCAGTGGATTGAGCACCAGCTGCAAACCAAAGAGTCACTGGTTCAATTCCCAGTCAGGGTATGTGCCTGGGTTGCAGGCCAGGTACCCAGTAGGGGGCACATGAAAAGCAACCACACACTGATGTTTCCTTCTCTTTCTCCCTCCCTTCCCTGTCCTTATGTCTGTCTAAACATAAATGAATAAAATGGGTTTTTTTAAGTGTAATTAAAACTATAATACATTCCTCTGGCTAGACTGCATTTCCGAATACAAAATAATTTTTGATCTAAAATATATTTTGAGCCAAACTAGATTATCTGAATCTGGTGCTTATCTTTGTTTTCTGGAGGTAGGAAAACAATCAACAGAGGAAAATCACCAATAGTCAAGCTAAAATCTGCTTTTAAAATGATTTTTAAATATTTTTAGTCACAGAAGAAGGAACTCACATGGCCAATCAGTAAAAATAAAAAATGTAAAAATATGTATAACCTCAGTAGTAATCAAGAAAATATAAACTAAAGCAAAATAATTTTCACCCATCAAATTGGTGAAAAAAGAAATTATTAATATCTAAAATGTTCCCATATGGGAAAATAGACTTTCTCATACACTGTTGATGGGAATGTAAATTGGTACAGGATTTTTGGAGGACAATTTAGCATAATTAGTCAAAATCTAAAATGACTCCTGGTTGGTGTGGCTCAATTGGTTAGAGCATCATCCTGTGGGCCAAGAGGTCATGGGTTCGGTTCTTGGTCAGGGCACAAGCCTGGGTTGTGGGTTCAGCCCATGGTTGGGGCGCATGCGGGAGATACTGCAACAGCACATTCGGGTGGCCACCAATTGACATTTGTTTCACATCAATAACTGTCTGTCTCTCTCTTTGTCTCTCTCTCTCTCTCTCCCCGCCCTTTCTCTCTGGAATTGATAAATATATCTTAGGGTGAGGATTTAAAAAAACAAAATGAAACATACCTTTTGCAGGCCCTTTGAACTGTCCACCTCTGATGAGTGCTGGGACAGTTTCTCCAGCATCCATTCTCTTTACTTCTGGGGCTCTGCAGAGCCAGGTGGTTCCGTGAGTAGGCGGTCATTGGCCCAAACCAATCAGCAGGATCCTGTTTCCCTTAGCTCCCATTATTAATTCAGACAAAGGAATTTAACAAAGGCCCAAACTAAGCTAATCAGTACATACCATTCCTCTGGCTACAGTGCTTGATTCAAGGTGAGCAGTATCCAAATTTGGCTTTATCAGAGTGGAGTTTTGTTTGAGGCTGGCCAGGGGAACACACTTCCTCCTCTTTAAGTGAATGAGGAAGTATATAGCTGCAGGAATAGAAGCTCCCAAAGTTTATATGGTCTAAACAAAATTTTCCTTAAATTGATTCCTGATCTAAATAATCATGACCATATATTTACTGCAACAAACATGCACGGCTCTGTCACTTATTGAGTGATGCTGTGTAAATTTCTTAAACTGTCCAGGCCTGTTACCTTGCCTATAAAATATGACTAACATTCCTACCTTCACTGGAATATATTATTACCATTGTCACATAGAAATTACTGTGCGAAACGGTGTGGAACAGAAATAAGTGTGGTTCCCAATCTTCAGAAACACAGAAAATTTAGTGAGGCAGGGACACTGGGTATTGCTCTTTTTCATATGCCTTCAGAATCGGGCTCTCACTCTTCTGGAGGGACTAAGAGCAACTTCATAAACAGATTTTCTGCTTAAAAATACGTGTAGTGGGGAGACAGACAAGGAGGTACACATGCAAGCAGGAGGAGAGGTTATCCAAGGAAGAAGGCTGAAAACAGGGAAGTGACTAAGCACTGTTGTCACAGGGTGGAGGGGGCGTTTTTAATTCTAGCAGCAACATTGATAGAGATCACTTTCCAGATCTAGAGGCAAGGAGATAGCTGAAAGGAGATAACTGACATAAAAAAAAAAACCTGTTCACTCTAGAGACATGCTGAATTAAGATACCTTTATGCCATTTCTCTAATTCTTATTTTCATTCATGTTAACCAACAATATATTTTCCAAAATTTTGTTAGCACCTTCCTCACTTCTACTGGAGATGACTCTGTATGACCAAGTAGAAGAAGAAGACATTAAATAAGACTCTGTGCTCTGGCTGGTGTGGCTCAATGGAATGAGTACCGGCCTGCAATTTGAAAGGTCACTGGTTCAATTCCCAGTCAGGGCACATGCCTGGGTTGCAGGCCAGGTCCCCACTTGGGGGCATGTTAGAGGCAACCAATTGATGTATCTCTCCTACACTGATGTTTCTCTCTCTCTCTTCCCTCTCTCTATAAATAAATAAATAAATAAACAAACAAAATCTTTAAAAAAATAAATAAGGCTATGCAATGGGGGTAATACAATTTTACTGAGAGCAAAGGAAAATGACATTTTATCGATAGTTTTTGGTTTTCTTTTTGTTTTTTAAAGAAAATTTCTCAGTGTATAATACATTCAATGTCAGATATTCCCAAACACTTCCAAACAAGCACGGGACTCTAAGTCACAAGTCACACACAAGCGGTAGCAAGTGATATCGTGAGCCGTAGTAAGGTGCTTCTCAGAAGGACATGCTAAGAAACAGATAAACTGAAACCCATAAACTAACATTTTCAAGTTAGTTCATGTCTAAAGCTATCAAAAGAAGAAATAAGATCACATTGCCAAAAAGCAATGTGAGAACATAATTTTTCATTCACGTAGAGGAGTGTTAAGGGCCCATTTCTAATGGAAAAACACTTCATACAAAACAATAGAGAAAAACCCACTTAGTCCAGTTCACACTAGGACTAGCCTTAAAGCCTCAGGCGCAGTGACCCTGGTATTTCTAATTGTCGGCCAGTGGGTAGGTTGTGTAGAGGAGGGCTTAGAAAATAAGTCAACCACATTTTTCAATCTAATCTGACTCACAGCTGAATATAGATCCAGCCTTATACTGAAGCACAATTAAGATAGAGAAACCAATAATGGCAGAGTCACACAGGATAACACATCTGTGTTTCTACTTCAATAAGAAGTCAGCTGTTCTAACCAAGCAAGGGATTCTCTGCCGGGAGAACCAGGCTCTCGGCCTCAGTCGGGCACAACATGCACGTGGTAGTCTTTCCAGACATGTCACTTCACGTACTTCAGGACCAGACAGCTCGTACCACTGGCTATATGAAAAAAATTAACTTATCATCCCTATATCCAAAGTTTCCCCCAAAGAATGAATAGATTATTTCAAACATTTTTGTTAAATACCATACAGTGTTATATACATTGTTTATAGTCTATTAATTAAATAAATGTGAACAAAAATTATGGAGCTCAATAACATCTAATATTTATTAATTTTAAAACATACATACACACAGCAAGCCCATTTTCCCTAACAAGTTCATACGCATATTTCCTATTTGTATGTGACTTAATCATATCCTTGTGAGGAAAGACAAAGCAATCTTAAACTAAAAAAAAAGTAGGATTATTTTACTTCACTGTCTATAGCCCCAGCTTGCAAAATCTTCTTTTTTAAGTAGTTCTGCCAAGTTTCTAACCAGATATGATCCTCAAGTCTCAGCTTGAACTTATAGTAAATAATTTTTAGTTTCTTAATTCTAAAGTTCACAAAAATGTTTTAATGGATAAGAGATCCCAAAAGCAAATATAGAATGAAAATGTAACTGGCCCTAGACTTTCAGGCATTGAGGTGATATTTTCACACTGATCTTTAAATGAAAATAACATCTAAATAGGCTGGACAGCCCCTTGGCTTCTAAGTATTGTCTGCTTTTATGTTGTGGTGGCTGTTGGCAACATTTTTCAAAGTAAAAATAATATTTTAATGTGAGGCCTATTAATGCCCATCTGTGTACTAACCTTGTTCGGTCCGTGAGCCATACCTGGTCTCGTCGAACACCAGGACAGAGGTTAAAGACAGAGCTTCGAATCAAGATCAAGTGTTAATTGATCCATCTGTAGACTTTCACACTGCAGCCCCTTATTTTGCCTCCTGAATATCCTACTTTTTTTTTGAGGCTCAAGTAACTATGTTTAGAATTTCAATATTGAGCTCCACAGGATAAGTAATAGAGGAAAGTGCTAGTTAAATTCTTGGTCTAAGTTCTAGTCAATGTCTTTTAGGGAAGGAAAAAACACACTATTAATTGGTTAAGGCAAAAAAAAAAAAACCCACACAATTCCTGGTCCCCTTAACAACCATCCTCTGAAATGATAGATGCGGAGCATGACTGGAGACCCAGAAACCAAAAACCTGGAGCCAAAGCGATTTAGCTCTCCCACCTGAAACTCGTGGACCAGTGCACCAAAAAAGATGTGTGTACTGTAAGTTATTAATTTTGCACCTTGGTTAAAAGCTTTTCAGAAGGCCTAAGTGTTTAAGGAAACAAGAAGACAGTAATATCTCCATGATTTTCTATAGATGTTCCACCTAACATCTCCTTCACACCAGAAGTGGATAGGAGTGTTGTTCCTAACAATGGACACCCCCTGCCCAAAGCCTCCTCAGTGGGGCAGTTCAACAGCAATCGGCCGGGAGAGAAGTAACCAGTCCTAGTCAATTGGTAACCCTGCTTCCCATCTCCTAATTTTGTATGCAATTTTCTTTTGTCAATGATTCAGTATTCAAATGCAAGATATACCCACAAAATTCTCCTTTACCACTCTTGTTCTAATCACATTCCAGCACATGGGAACATTAGCACCAGAATCTTATAGTGCATGGAAGTACCCATTGTCAGCCACACTAAGTCGTTAGAAACAAAAGGTTTCTTTGTGAAACTTGCACTAGTGTGGCTCTCAGAAGATCAGCAGAGAGGCAGATTCCCACGATGCACTGATCAAACATCAACAATAATCACGGAAACCAAAGAAATACATCTATCCATAGAGAGCAGTTACATATCCTCTAAAAGCCTAGAAACAAGCAAGATTCCTAAATGTGTTTTTATAATAGTTAAGTTACGTAAAGGAAACATTTTCTCTGACCGATCCAATTTTTTTCATTTTCTTCAACGGATTCTAGTTTGTAGCACCCACACCCACCAAACACACTCCTACATAAATGTGCACATTAACACAGAAAACATAAAGTCCGATGCACAAGTAACATGAACTCTTACATGTTTCTTTCTCTGTTTTTTTTACTTACTTTTAATCTTGGGTAACTTTAAATACACAATCTACTAATAGTAAATATATATTCAAGTAACAAGAACCATATATCACTATTCTTTCATTGGATATAACTTGAAATAGCATCAGTCACTTGAAAGGAGACAGGATAGCAGCTGGGGAGGGACACTTGTTTAATCTTCCTTTAAAACACCTGGAAATCTTTGCCTTCCCTTCTGCAAGACCTTTCTCAGAAGACGCAGGCAGTTCAGAAGTGGACGATCAAAACCACGTATATCTCCTCCTGGGATATCAGCACTTTTGTTCCACGTTGCATCTCAAGTGCGAGAGCAGCGTCTAAAAGCACAGGGGGAATACATGCCACCAAATATTTTACATAAAATCTTTCTATTGTAGATTTCTACCTCACTCTCTCACATTACATATGCAAATATACAACATGTTTCCCACAAAAGGTTACACAGCTTCAAATATGAGAAAGCAAACCTACCCAGTTCAGAACCAAACTGACATTCAGTACTGGTGTTCCATTCGAGGCAACTCAGCCTCCGAATCATCTGACAAGGGAGATCTCGGTACCTACAGGTTAATAACGCAGCATTACAGATCCTCAGTCTAAACAAGTCCCACTCCCCGAACACCCAATTCTTGTTGTTCAAATACCAGATGTTTAAAATTAGCTATTCATAGCTTGAGCTGTTTACACAGAAGATGAAGTAAGGAGATGTTATTCTTTGTTCTCTTTGTTGATGCATATGTTAAAAGATACTTTTGATGTGCCAAGGCAGGGTAAACCCACTACAACCCCGCTCTCCTACTTATTATGAAACAAGCAAAACAAAACAAACAAAAAAAACTTTGGGGAAATTTTTTAAAAATACAACTGAGGATTAAGGAGAGGAATCAAAAGTTGAAGATGTGACCCTTTGCGGGGAGGTAGGTTTTTTCACTCCTGTGGCTTTGCCCAAAGAGCCACTGCCCGAGTCCCAGAGCAGTATGAAAGTATGACAGGCTTTATTTAGCCTGTCTGAAGGTCTGAAAGAAACCCCATTTTATAGAGAAACCAGGAAAAGGGGACCCTGCAGGCCAAAAAGTACAAGGGGACTTCTGAACAGAGGAAAACCAGAGAAAGGGATCCTCTAAACTTGCAGTAAACCCACAGAAGACTCGGTCGACCTCCCGAGATATGCATGCATGGGACAGCTTCAAACCGGCACAGCAAAGGCTTAGAGAACTGAACTGAGATTTGAATCACCTGCACATGTCTTTGGAACTGCACGAGAACAGGACAGGTGCAAACCAGGATCACAAAGACCAAGAGAACTGAAATTTGTACCACCTCTCACAGAAGTTAAGGCAGAATTTACAGTGTGAACCAAAAGTGTGACTTCCTGCTAAAACAATTTCAACATTTTTCAGAGTATTATAACAAGACCTTGAGGCTACACAACATAATAACCACAATGTCCTAGATACAACCCCAAAATACTGCCCATAAAAATATCTAGGAGCCCTGGCTGGTGTAGCTCAGTGGATTGAGCATAGGCCTGTGAACCAAAGGAACGCAGTTCGATTCCCAGTCAGGGCATATGTCTGGGTTGCAGGCCAGTTCCCCCGGCAAGGGACACATGAGAGGCAACCATACATTGATATTTTTCTCCCTTTCTCCCTCTCTCCTTCCCTTCCCCTCTAAAGATAAATTTAAAATGTTTTTAAAAAATCTAGGAACATGTGATCAATTCAATTAACAGATATCAATCCTGAGGTGACCTCGATAGTGGAACTTTACATAAATACTTTAAAACTTTAATACTTTAAAGCCATTATAACTATGGAACATGAGATGAAGGAAAACATACTTGGAATGGACAGGAATTCTTAGCACAAAAGTAGAAGCTCTACAAAAGAACTAAGTGGGTATTTAGGACCAAAAAGCACAGTATTGAAATTTGAAACCTCACTGGATGGGCTTAATAGCAGAATGCAAAGGACAAAGAGTCAGAGAAATGATAGATCAATAGAAATGACTCAGTCTTAAAAATAAAGAGGACTTCCAGCTAAGATGGAGGAGTAGGAGGCCACACTGTGCCTCCTCTCACAACTGAAATTAAGGACAACAAAAATTTAGAAACAAAAAAAAAAACAATCAGAACAGATAGAAAATTGAATTGTACGGAAGTCAGACAACGATTCACCCAGACCAGTAAGAGCGGCGGAGTCAGTGGACTGTGGAGAGGGATGGGGGCAGGAAAAAGCAGTTGCTAGTGGTCTCGTAGGCGTAGGCAGCGGTTGTCGGTTGGCACACCCCAGGTGCGCAGGCAGCGGTTAGCTCCCAGGTGCAGGGAGGCAATAAGCAGACCCAGCAAGACACGAAGGCAGCTGACAGAGGTCACACATTCATGCGCAGATAAATCAGACAAAAACAGGCAGCAAGACAGACTGCGCAACCCAGGGTCCCAGTGCCGGGAAAGACTCCCAGCCTTACAGAGCAAGCACTATTGTTCCCTCTCTGACCCTGCCCCCACATACAGCGTCACAACCCAGCAACTGGGTTGCCCCACCCTGGTAAACACCTAAGGCTCTGCCCCTCATACATAACAGGCTCGACCAGACCAAAAGATAAAAGAAAAAAATGGCTCAAACAAAAGAACAAATCAAACCACCAGAGCCAACACTTTTAAGCAACCAAGAGATAGCCAACCTATCAGATGCACAGTTCAAAGTACTGGTGATCAGCATGCTCACAGAATTGGTTGATTTTGCTCACAAATTAGAGGAGCAAATGGAGACTACAATAAGTGAAATGAAGAAAAATGCAAAGGGAACCAATAGTGATGGGAAGAAAACTGGGAATCAAATCAACGGTGTGGACCAGAAGGAAGAAAGAAACAACCAAACAGAAAAGAAGGAAGAAACAAGAATTCAAAAAAATGAGGAGAGGCTTAGGAACCTCCAGGACATCTTCAAACATTCCAACATCTGAATTATAGGGGTACCAGAAGGGGAAGAGGAAGAGCAACAAGTGGAAAACTTATTTGAACAAATAATAAAGGAGAACTTCCCCAATCTGGCAAAGGAAATAGACTTCCAGGAAGTCCAGGAAGCTCAGAGAGTCCCAAAGAACTTGGACCCAAGGAGGAACACACCAAGGCACATCATAATTCCATTAGCCAAGATTAAAATGAAGGAGAGAATTCTAGAAGCAGCGAGGGATAAGGGCACAGTCACTTACAAAGGAGTTCCCATCAGACTGTCAGCGGATTTCTCAAAAGAGACCTTCCAGGCAAGAAGGGTCTGGAAAGAAGTATTTGAAGTCTTGGAAGTCAAGGACCTACATCCAAAATTGCTCTATCCAGCAAAGCTTTCATTTAGGATGGAAAGGCAGATAAAGCGATTCTCAGATAAGGTCAAGTTAAAGGAGTTCATCATCACCAAGCCCTTATTATATGAAATGTTAAAGGGACTTACCTAAGAAAAGAAGATAAAAAAATATGAACAGTAAAAAGACAGCAAATACAGTTATTAACAACCACACCTAATGCAAAAGCAAACTCAGCAACCAGCTAGAGCAGGAACAGAACCACAGAAATGGAGATCACATGGAGGGTTAGCAACAGGGGAGTGGGAGGAAGAGAGAGGGGGGAAGGTACAGAGAATAAGTAGCATAGACAGTAGAGAGAAAATAGACAGGGGGAGGGCAAGAATAGTGTGGTAAATGTAAAAGCTAAAGAACTTATGACACATGGACATGAACTAAAGGGGGGAATGTGGGTGGGAGGAAGTGTGCATGGTGGAGGGGAATGATGGGGGGAAATGGGACAACTGTGATAACATAACCAATAAAATATATTGAAAATAAAAATAAATAAAGAGAAAAAAGATTGTAGAGAATGAACAGAGTCTCAGGAACATGTGGGAAAATGCCTAAAGATCTAACACATATGTCCCTGGAATCTCAGAAGGATAAAAGAGATTATAGCAGAAAAAAAAATTTGAGAAACGAAGACTAAAAACTCCCCTAATTTGGTAAAAGATATAACGTTTACAGATACAAGAAGCTCAGGAAACCCAAAACAGTATAAAATTAAAAAAGAAAACTATGCGTAGACACATCATATTTAAACTAATGAACATCGAAAGCAACCAGATAAATGAAACATTACATGGAGAATAACAATTCAAATGCCTGACAATTTTCCCCCCAGAAATAACAGAGATCAGAAAGTAGGAAAATAATGTCTTTGTAGTACTGGGCCAAAAAAAAAAAAAAAATTAAAACAACCTACCAACTCAAATTTTATGTCCAGTGAAAATATATTTCAGGAATGAAAGCAAAATAAAGTCATTCTCAAATGAAGGAAAACTAAAAGAATTTGTCATCATCAGACCTACTCTGCAAGAAATGCTAGAGGAAGATTTTTCAGGTGGAAGGAAAATACCAGAAAATAAAACTGTAATCTTTCAGAAAGAAGGAAGGTCCTAGCCAGGTGGCTCGGGTGGCTGGAGCGATGCCCTATGCACCAAAATGTTGCAGGACCAATTCCCAGGCAGGGCACATACACAGTTGGCAGGTTCGATCCCCAGGTGGGGTGCTTCCAGGAGGCAACCAAATGATGTTTCTCCCTTACATCTATGTCACTCAATGTCTCTCTCTTGCCCTCTTGCCCTCTCTCTAAAATAATACAAATACATATTCTTGGTTGAGGATGTTTTTAAAAACAGAACAGAAATGTTAAGTAGCTAGGTAAATATAGAAGACTACTTTTTTCTCATAGATTATTTAAAATATTTATGACTGTTTTTAGCAAAAAGTATGACATCGTGTGGTAACAGTTTTCAATGTATGTAAATAAAATACATATGATGGGAGTGACAAAAAGTTTATGTTCGTGGGAAGGGAAAGGTGTTTGCAAGATTTCTACCTTTTATAAGTGGCCTAATATTTACTCTAAGTAGGCTGTGAAAAATTAGTTATGCATATATACTATAACCCTACATGACTAAAAAAATAATACAAAGAGATATCCCCCCAAAAGCCAACACTAAAAATATTCAAATACAAAAGAAGACTGGAAAGGGAAAACAGGAATAAATAACAAACAAATAAAAGTAATAATAAAAACAGAGCTAGACCCAAACATATCACCACTCACATTAAATGTTAATGGCATAAATATTCAGGAGTAGTAAGAATTCTAAAGCTATGCCCCTAAGATGCCTCTCCCTAGTTAGTCGATCAAACTAATTTAGGTTCTGTGTGAAGGGACTTTGCACATAAAATTAATGTTACTAATCATCCGATCCTAAGACAGATGATCCTGGTGGGCCCAATGTAATCGCATGTACCCTTAAAAGCAGAAGAGTGAGTCAAGAGGCAAGGAGGTCAGAGAGATTCAAAAAATAAAAAAGATTTAGCCACTGTTACTATCTTTGAATATGGTGGAACTAAGCCATGGGTCAAGGAATGTGGGTGGCCTTTACAAGTTGAGATGAGTCCCGGGTGTCAGCCAGCAAGGAAACAGGGACCGCAGTCCCACAACCACATGGAACTAAATTCTGCCAACAGCCTGAATGAGCCTGGAAACGGATTCTCCCTGAGAGCCTCCAGAAAGAAATGCAGCCCTGCTGCCATCTGGATTTCAGCCCTTAGGACTCTAAAGGAGAAGAGCATCTTTGCCCAGGCTCCTGACCCATAGAAAGTGTGAAATAATAAATGCATATTAAGTTGGTAGTAGTTTGTTAGCAGCAATAGAAAATTAATACACATGCCAATTAAAAGAATTGGAATTGACAGAATGGATACAAAGGAAAGACCCCCTACTCATACGCTGTTGGTAAAAGGAACATTTTAAATATAAAAACAAGACAGGTTGAAAGTAAATCAAAAGTAAAAAGATATACCATAAAAACATAAGTATAGGTTTTTCCTTTCCATCTGGCCGCAGCCATAAGGTAAGCCAAAATGGGTGCTACAAGTACATCCAAGAGCTTTGGAGGAAGAAGCACTCCAACGTGATGTGCTTCCTTCTCAGGGCGCACTGCGGGCAGTACCGCCAGCTCTCTGTGCTCCACAGGCCCCACCCCCACCCCACCAGGCTGATAAAGCGGGCAGGCTGGGATACAAGGCCAAGCAAGGCTATGTCATATGTCGGATTCCCGTGTGCTGTAGTGGCTGCAAACACTCTGTTCCTAAGGGTGCGACCTACAGCAAGCCGGTCCATCATGGTGTTAACCAGCTGATGTTTGCCCGAAGCCTGAAGTTCATTACTGAGGAGTGAGCTGGACACCACTGTGGGGCTCCGAGAGTCCTGAATTCTTAGTGGGTTGGTGAAGCTTCCACGTACAAATTCTTTGAGGTTATCCTCATTGATCCATTCCATAAGGCTATCAGAAGGAATCCTGACACCCAATGGATCACCAAACTGGTCCACAAGCACAGGGAGATGCAAGGGCTGACATCTGCAGGCCACAAGAGCCATGGCCTTGGAAACGGCCACAAGTTCCACCACACTATGGATGGTTCTCGCCACGCAGCGTGGAGAGGCGCAGTACTCTCCAGCTCCACCGTTAGCACTAACGTGTCACGTTTATAAAATTCTTACTTAATAAACAATTTAGGATAGTCATGTCTCCTTAAAACTGTTCTTTAATTTGCTCAAACTAGTTGTCTGCAGATTGTTTCATGAATGCATTGTCAAATTATGAAAGTTAAAGTGTAATCATATTTAAAGACTGTAAGTGATGGTGTATCTCGTTTCTCATAACATGAACACTTGTATTTGCTTTATCTCAGTGATTTTCAACATTTTTTCATCTGTGACACACCAAAATGCATACTAGTCTTTTGCTGGTCTGACCAAAAAAAGGTATAATTTTGATTCATTCACATCAGGTGGCTATTGTTGTGCTGAATGTTGTCATTTTTTTATTTGACAATCTAAGGGGAAAGAGGTCAGTGCCCCTGGCTAAATAATTGGGTATTGAATATTTTAAAAATTCTTGCAATATACCAGTGTGCCATGGCACACCTGTTGAAAATCACTACTTTTTCTTGTTAGGGAGTTTTCTATGTCAGTGTTTAAAATGCTGTTTGGTACGATAGGTGTAAAATAAATTCTGTGAAAAAGGAAAAAAAAAGGTAAGTATAAGTAGGCTGGAGTGTCTATTTTAATCTTCGATAACATAGACTTCAAGGCACAGAGCATTATGAGAGATAAAGAGAGACATTTCATAGTGATAAAAGGGACACGCATCAGGAAGACAGAACCATTGTAAGTGTGCATGTAACTAAAAATAGAGATTTAAAATATATGAAGTAAAAATGAACAGACAGAAGAGAAAAAGACAATTCCACAATCATCATAAGAGATTTTGACAACATCCTCTCAGTAACTGACAGAAGCAAACAACAAGATCATGAAGGACACAGAAGATGGGAACGACGCTATCCACCACCTTAACGCAATCACATTTACAGAACATTATCTCCAACACTGAAGACTATATGTTATGTCCAAGGGAACAAGGTTCATTCACCAATACGGACCATAAGCTGACCTGCAAAACACATCTCAATGGATCTAAAAGAATCAAAATCATACAGAGTAGATTCTCTGACCACCTGGAATTTAATTAGCAATCAATAATAAAATGGGAAAACCCCAAATATCTAACCATTAAAAAAACATTTCCAAATAATTCATGGGTTAAAGAAGAAATTAGGAGGGAAATGAGAAAATGTTTGGGCTGAATGAAAATGAAACTACAACCTATCCAAGTGTGTGGGATGAAGCTACAACAGCGCTCACAGAAAAGAACATGCTGCCGCGTGAACAAGCGCACAGCATGTGTGAGTGTGTCGGGGGAGGGGAGAGACTCTATGGATTGTGCAACACTTTACTTACAGTGATCCATCTTACAGACTTTTCCAGAAGGCGCATAACAGACTTTTGTTATGTGAAAATTTTGTGTTATGTACAGAAATGAAACGTAGTTCAAGGTATTATGAATACATAAAGTAATGTAAGAGACAGCTCCTGCCAGAAGGGCTTTTGCTCTTGGTCTGCATTTCTCTTTCTGTTCAGACTTTTCATGCATAAGCTCATGTTATTTTGGTGTTAATTTGTGCTTTTCACAACACTTACTTTATTTTTTATTGTATTTTAAATACAACTGGAAATTGAACAAGTAAATTGAGAGTAAAAATGCCGAACCAGTATATATGTATAAAAAGATTAGTTCAAAACAATAAATAAAAATACTGAAGTGTGAAGGCAGCCAAAGCTTTTTCTTCCATTGACTGAAACTAGATATTTTCATGTCAACCCCCAAAAGTGGTTTTGATAAGGGTGCACTCTCAAAGAGCAAGGGAAAATTTCTGCACCTTTAAAATCCACATTAAACTTAAGTGTAGAAGTATACAAGGAATTTGCTGAGACTCTACAGTCATAAATGCAAAATTTGACAGTGATTAATCTTCACACAAGAGGAATTTATTTAGTTTTGATTATGTTGCTATAGAAATTGTTGGCAAGGGATGAGGCAAAGCACAGCAGTCAATAAAACTTTTTCTCAGCATCACTGGGCAACTGACTATGATTATCCTCAACAATATTATCCCCCTTGTCTAGAGAGCTCCACAGAATTATTTAAGGAGTAACAATAGAAAAAAGCATCCATACATATAAAGAGGCAACATACAGTTGTTCTCTATGAAATGAAAACGCTTAAGTAATGAGGATGGAAAATTTAATTCAAAAACAAAAGTTTCCAAGCATCAAATAAAGGTGAGAAATCTGATAAAGTAAACAGAAAGTACAATGATACATATCCAAAGTTTATAGCAGGTTATGGTTGGCACAGGAGATTAAAAAGTTTGCAAGCTTCCTTAATGTGAAAATGAGTGATATGACTGTTGTTGATATAAAAGTAGCAGAAACATCAATAGTCTTAAGAGTTAAGGGAAATTATAGAAAAAGATGACTATAGAAAGTAGCAAAACCTTAACATGGATGGAGTCCATCACCTTGGGGAAAAGTGTCAAGCAGGCAATACATTGTAAAAGAATAAAAACAATTTTGGAGTTTCACTGAATGAAAGATAAGTTATAGGTGGATATTTTGCCCCACCAGCCACCACTGGGAACAGCAGTTTTTTCCGTATCTTGTGCAGGGTCAAGATGGAGATGTGGTAAACACACTTTACCTGCTTGCAAAACCACAAAAAGAAGTAAAACTACATCTCAAAACAAATACCATCCAGAACTATCAGAAAAATCAAACTGTACTGAAGTCCAAAAAAGGAGGATTTAAAGAAACCACATTCATCCAGATGGGCAGAAGGGGCAGAGACGTGGAGACAGGGAGGAGAGGCAAGGAGAAGTGGTGTGTCTCAGAGAGGCGGCAGTGGCAGCAGATGGGGCACAGGAGGTCCCACATTCAAGTGCAGTAGATAAATATCAGGAGGGATACCCTGGGAGCAAGTGATCCCAGCCCCAGGCCAGATCACACAGCTCAGGGTTTCAGCACCAGGAAGATAAATCCCCATAATTTCTGGCTATAAAAATGAGTGGGGGTTGGGGGAGCAGAAGAAACTGCCAGATTTTCAGGAAACTCCTCTTAAAGTGCCACGGTCTCAAAAGGTATGCAAACCCACCCACTCTGGGATTCAACACCAGGGCAACAGCTGAAAGGGTGCCAGTCACATACGGGGAATAGGTGAAGTGACTAGAAATGGGGTGAGTGCCGGGCAATCCTCCAGAAGCCAGGCAGCAGCATTGTCCCCTCTCCAAGACCTCTCCCTACACAGAGCGACAAAGAGATGAATCAGGTTGCCCCACCCTGGTGATTACCTAAGACTCCGCCCCAAACAATTTACAGGTGCCTTTTCTACAATAGGCCATGCTACTAAGACAGAGAATAAAGCAGCTCTACCTAATACACAGAAATAAACACAGGGAGGCTGCCAAACAGAGGAGACAAAGAAATACGGCCCAAATGAAAAAACAGAACAAAAAAACCTCAAAAGGAACTAAACAAAACAGAGAGAGCCAACCTATAAAACACAGAGTTCAAAACACTGGATATCAGGATGCTCAAAGAACTCATTGAATATGGCAACAACATAAAGGAAGAAATGAAGGTTATACTAAGTGAAATAAAGAAAAATTTACAGGGCCAGCCAAGATGGAGGCGTAGGTAGACACGCTGTGCCTCCTCTCACAACCAAGATTAAAGACAACAAAAATATAGAACAACAACAACAACAAAAAACCCAACCAGGACAGAGAGAAAATTGAATTGTATGGAAGTCCGACAACAATTCACCCAGACTGGTAAGAGGGGCGGAGTTGGCAGCCAGCGGAGTCTGGTCACCGCAGGATAAGAAGGTGGCTGGTGGTCCCTAGCACGTAGTCACCCCAGGCGCACAAGCTGCGGTTGCCAAATGCAAGGAGGCCAAGCAGGGCGCACAAGGTGGCTGACCACGGACACATATTCGCGCACAGATAAACCAGGCAAAAAACGGGCAGCAAGACAGACTGTGTGACACAGGGCCCCAGTGCCGGGAAGTGAAGCCTAAAAGCACCCACTGAAAACACTTGTAGGGGCTGAGGTGCCGGGAGGGAGTCCCAGACTCACAGGAGAGTTCATTGGGGAGACCCACAGGGTCCTGGAGCGTGCGCAGGCCCACCCACATGGAAATAAGCACCAGAAGGGCTCAAATCACTTGGGGAAAGTGGTTGAAGGGACTGGAATCCGCAAGACAGCTTGGAGCAAGCGCCATTGTTCCCTCCTGGACCCCGCCCCCACATTCAGCATCACAACCCAGCGACTGGGCTATCCTGCCCTGGTGAACATCTAAGGCTCCGCCCCTCACTATGTAACAGCCGTGACCAGACCAAAAAAAAAAAACAAGGATGGCTCAAAAGAGAGAACATATTGGGGCCCCGGAGCTAATTCATCTGAGTGCCCTGGAGGTGGCCAACCTATCAGATGCAGAGCTCAAAGCACTGGTGATTAGGAAGCTCACAGAATTGGTTAATTGTGGTCGCAAATTAGAGGAACAAATGAAGGCTACAATAAGTGAAATGAAGAAAAACGCACAGGGAACCAATAGTGATGGGAGGAAAACTGGTACTCAAATCAATGGAGTGGACCAGAAGGAAGAAAGAAACAACCAAACAGAAAAGAAGGAAGAAACAAGAATTCAAAAATATGAGGAGAGGCTAAGGAACCTCCAGGACATCTTTAAATGTTCTAGCATCAGAATTACAGGGGTACCAGAAGGGGAAGAGGAAGAGTAGCAACTGGGAAAGTTATTTGAACAAATAATAA